>QANZ01038881.1:38101-59787 GCA_003254925.1 Chamaecrista fasciculata
ACATAAAACTGTTTAGTATTTATAAATAATATTTTAGAGACTAAATAATCAACTGTTATTTTTAAAAACATAAAGAACAAATACAATATAACTTTTAATATTTAAAAATTTAAAATTTTGGGACAAAATTTTAGTTTCTTCGCAACTTAAATAAAGAGGGAAAGAAAGATTCACTTACAAAGGCAACTTGAATCAGGCAAGCCACGACCAGGATAAGAACAAAGATACCGCGAAGAGTCACAATGTTAGACATTTTCTTGCAATTTGCTGCAACTTGAACTAAATGGAGACTGTTTGTGTTTGAAGTAATAGTAAAAGGGATGTACACTTTATAAATACATAGATAATAGGAAAAGGCCAAAAGGGGTGTAATTAATGTGGCCACATTAATTATTTCTATTAATAGTTGTAGTTAATGTTAAAATATTATTGTATTAATTGAATATATAGAATTAAATGTTAAATAAAAAAGGAGGAAATTTATTATTTGGTTCTTTAATTTTTATTAAGTCAATAATATAGTCCTTAAAAGTTAGAAATAAATGATTATGTTCTTAATTTTTTAAGGTTAAAGTGCACTTTTGGTCTCATAACTTTTTTAAGGTCTCAATTTGGTCCCATAACTTTTTTTATTGCACTTTTGGTCCCACATCTTTTGCTCAAGTTGTAGATTTGGTCTCGTGTCACACTTTTGGTCCCATATCTTTGACACATGTTGTAGAATTGGCCCTATATCTTTTCGTCAGGTTACAAAATTAGTCTCATATCTTTGGGTCATGTGTAGAATTGGTCTGATATCTTTGGATCAAATGGGACTGGCGGTGAAACTTTTTGCAAAGATACGAAACCAATTCTACAACCTGACCAAAAGAGATGGGACCAAAAGTGATACGGGACCAAAAGTGATACGAGATCAAATCTGTAACTTTTTACAAAGATATGGGACAAAAATGCAACAAAAAAAGTTATGGAATGGGGTTTTAGTCCCAAATAATTCACAATTAGTCACTAACTATTTAAGTGTGTTTGGAATGGGGTTTCATCCCCATTTCATTTTATTATCCCCATTTCATTACATAAATAGAGTTACAGTGCAAAATGAGTGTTTGTTTTGCCTCATAATTTCGTTTCATTTCATTTTAATATCATTACATTCCATTTTCATTTCATTATCTATCCAATTACTATTATACCCCTATTCATATACCTATAATTACCTATATTTTAATACAAATATAAAAAAAACTAGGGTAAAATGCACTTTGGTACACTGTGGTTAGGGCCAAATCCACTTTGGTATCCTGAAAGACAAAATTTGACACTTTGGTACCCGGAGGTTTGCACCGTTAGCACTTTGGTACCTTGTGGTTATTTTCTGTCAAGATTAAACAGAAAGTTGTTAGCACTTTTGTAAAAATTGCAAAATGCCTCCAAATAGTTTCAAAATTATCAAAAACATCCCTAGATCATAATCTTTGAGGACTAAAATGAAAATTATAACAAATTTTTGGGGTCAAAATGTAATTATGAAAAATATTGGAAAAAGAATAAAATTACAAATTAGTCCTAAATGTGGAAAATAAAATGCATTTTAGTCCTAAAACTGTGTGATTCGAAGGTGAAAAGATAAACTTTACAAAGTTTTAGCAAAAATTACAGAATTCCCCCAAATAGTTTCAAAATTTACAGAAAAAAGTCCCTAGATCATGATATTTGAGGAATAAAATAAAATTACAAAAACTTTTTGGGGTCAAAAAGTAATTTGGAAAATTAGAAAAAAGTAGATAATTACATATCAATCCTAAATATGGAAAATAAATGGAATTTAGTCCTAGTCATATTCAAATACAACTACTTAAATGAAATTTTGAAAGTAAATTTGAATAATTTGAAGAATAATTTGATTCATCAAAACTCTAACGATTTTTCTACAATTTCTTTTTTAATAACTCTTTAGTTCTTGAAATGAAATTCTAGAAAACTCCATCAATTTTTTTAGTTTGTTGTGTTTTGATTCGTTTTACCAAAGGGAGAGGACCTAAACGCACAAAAGAAATCTTGTTGAAGAGTGAAATATGGTTTAAGCATCAATAGAAATTAACAGATAAGATGTAGTAGAAATCGATGGCTAAGATTGAGCTCAGTCAGTACTTTTTGTTAAATCTTGACGGAAAATAACCACAGGGTACCAAAGTGCTAACGTCGTAAACCTCAGGGTACCAAAGTGTCAAATTTTGTCTTTCAGGGTACCAAAGTGAATTCGGTCCTAACCACAGGGTACCAAAGTGCATTTTACCCAAAAAACTATTACACAAAATAGTAATTTTCACTGCCTTAATTTATTACACTTACAACTTTTTTCTCTATCCATCATTTCTTACTATTTTTTTTCTCTCTCCACCACACACACTCCCCCCTCCACCTACACACACACACACATATATATATATATATAATAATAAGGGTAAATTACACTTTGGTACCCTGTGGTTTGAAACTNATTGGTAATCCTTCATATAATTTTCAGTTATATTGGTACCTTTTTTAACATCTACCGTCATATTATTGATTACAATTTTTGGTCTTTCAATTTTTATGTTATTAACATTTTCTTCATTCAATTTATTTTTTAGTTATTGAAAATTTGAGATACAAACCCGATCATTGATATATAATTGTAATTTTTTAAAGATTCATGGGTAATGAAATAAAATATACAATTCAATCATGAATTATTGTAATTATCAATGATTTATTCCTTGGTCAAATTTTAAAAATAATAATTTAATACAAAATAAAAATAATAAAAGATTATGTTTTTCCTATATATATCATGTAAATGGAGAAAACACACATAAAGATTTTGTTCAAGTGTATTATAAAATCTTTTCGTCCCCATAACTACATAATTCAAAAGAAACAAATTTATTTTATTCTTTCACTTTTAATAGATATTATTAATGGTGCGATGGAGGCAGATGAATATTGATTTCAACGGTCACATTAATCATGGGCTTAAAAAAACAAACAGTTATTTAATATATAATTTTTAGTCCTTCACTTTTGATCTGAATAACATTTTGTTCCTTTGATTTATTTTTTGGGAGATTCGATTATTAATAATTGCGATTCTTTAAGGTCTTATAAGTAATGAAATCAAATATTTCAATTATTTTTTTAGTTTAAAATAATTTTGTGGTCCTTGAATTTTAAAAAATTATTCTATTTTCGATCAAATATTAGATTTTTAAAATTTCCATTTTATTTACATTTTGGTCCCTTCATTTCATTCCACAAAATATAACTTCAACTTTTATTCCAAAAACTACCCTTTAGCACAAATTCCCAGACAATTTCATTCTCATTTCATTACAATTTCATTTCATAAAACCACGTCAAACACCAAAATATCATTTCATTATCTTCATTTCATTTCATTATCAATTACCAATTCTACCCTTATACAATTTTAAAAAACCCATATAATTATTTCAACCAACCATAATCATTGCATACCCTTTTACATAATTTCACATCATATTTTTTTCATTACATCTCAAACAATCCAAACACCATTTATCATTTTACTTCATTTACATAATTTTCTTATTCTCATTTCATTTTAAAAACCTCATCCCAAACATCTAATCATATCTCTCTCATTTCAGGTGGATGAGATGGAATCGAAGCTACGAGTTACTCCTAATAATAAGTTTTTTCTCTTTCTAGTTGGGGTCGTCAATAAACGAAGTCAAATTAAGCCTAAAATTAATCGAGCCTAAAATTGAGTCGCTTGTTTCTTGAAGTTGGTCACATGTTTCATGAAGTTGGTCACATGTTTATTGTTTCAAGTTCGAATACAATGAAATGAGAGTTACGAGTTACTCTTGATGAATTCTAACTCTGTCTTGGGATTATTAACAAATGAGGTCAAATAGTACTCCGAAAGTAGGCTTGGTCAAAACACCAATAACAACTTTTAAAGTTTTGTTTGACCTCATTTATCAACAATCCCAGCTAAACAGTGAAAGAATTCGTCAAGAGTAACATGTAGTTCCAATTTTGTCATATTTGAATTTGAAACGAGAGATATATGACCAAATTCATGAAATGAGAGATCTATTTTCAAGTATAATTTCATCCTCGATTTCACTTCGTTTATCGATAGCTCTAGTTGGGCAATGAAAGAGATAATCAAGAATAACTCGTAACTCCAATTTTGTCACATTGAGACTTGAAACAAGAGAGATACGACATATTTAGTAGTTAGAGACCAAAATAGAATAGAAAAAATATGATTTTGATCATGATAAAGAAAATCGATATATAGTGTGCTGACTACACTCATTCATGAGACAGGCTCCACACTAAATAAGTAGAGAACGACCTTCCCCTCTTCAATACTGAAGGCAATGCAAGTCATGCTCGTCTAGGTGAGCTTCTTTAATCCCCACAATCCTAACATCAAAATTCTTAGGATGCGCAATTCCTTAAATCTCACAATACTTTATGGACTTGCAACTGGTTCCATTCTAAATATAACTTGCCCAAGCAACCTACAATTAAAGACCATGACAAAAAAGCAAAGACAAAAAGTTACATGTTTGCTCATATTTCCGAAAAAACGAGCCCAGCTTCCGGGTGACCTGACGCTCTTTAGCGCTAAGATGGCCCAACTTAACCAGGCTAGCACCAGTAAGGGCGTTCGACCAGCTGATCGAGATAAGTGTTTGTTCATCTGATTCCCTTACCCACCAAGGCCGCCAGGACCCAGATTGCACAACTGGAAAATATCTGTCGTTCCAATTCTTCCAGTTGCTGTTACTCGCAGGAAAGCCCTCCAGCTGTTTTGCCTTCCTTTGGATCATTACGCGCCCATCCTCTTTGGACTTCACAGAAAACCAATATAAAAATAACATTACAAAAAGCTGTAAATCCAACCAAGAGGCAGCCACCTCTAGATACTTCAAGCTCTTCCAACCATTCGCCATGAGCTGCGCAGGACTACAATTGAGATGATTTAAAACGTCCATCTCAAAGGTCGTGAAAGGAATCTCAGCCTCCAAATTTGCTAACGAAAACTCATGAATAATGAACCCCCTCCGGTGCGTCCACCCTACCGACACATTGTCGTTCCACTCTCCAATTTCCATTCCGGACGCCTCCCTAGAGGAACCCTCCCCAAAATAAAGCTTTTTCGCTGCTTGCAGCTGCTCAGCAGTATCAAACCGTGTGGCGGGCTCAGCTGGTAGACCCTTCGTCGCCCTAACTACTGGGTCGGTTGTGCCCGCCGTCATTCTCCAACCAACGGCATCCCGCGCAGCAATCAGGCTCTCTCCCTCCGCCGTTGATCCACTAAGGGTGCCCGTAGGCTCCCCTCACACCCTCGATACATCCCCATCACTTCCGCTTGATACCTCCACTACAACCTCTTCTTCGACGGGTTGTTCCATTAAATAAGGATTATAAACCACAATCTCCCAACCACCTCTGTACTCGCTGCTCACTTCACCACTCTGAACGGGCGCCTCACTTGCGTTGGAATTTCTCTTTCCCAACAACTCAGCTACCACCTTTTTCAACTCTTCGTACTCTCGATCAAGGATCTCAGTATCTACATCAGAGCTACTCTCCTGTCTTATCAAACTACTAACATTACTCAGTTCCTCACCTTCCTCTAATTCCCTAAGGACCGCCATGGACGCTAACTTGTAAAATAAATCAAATCAACTAGGAAAAGGAGGTACCTGTACGCATATCGGCAAAATATGAGGCGCTCGCACAAGCAAATGACGAACCTTTAGCTTTGCAACCTACAAAAAAGAGGCAAAAATTCATCCTTGGCAAAACCCTAACCCTCACGCCTAAAATCCCCAAAAACACTCCGAATAACTTGGTTTTCACATGCATCACGCTCTTCGGCTACACACAGCAAACCACCAATCTCATTAGGATTCAAACTTCCATTTCCTCCTTCTTCCATTGCGAGCACAGAACAACGAACCCAAAAATTGCCTAACAATAGCCCAAAACCCTAACCCCTCTTCGTCTTCTCACCAAACCCCCCGAACAGTCACACGCTGTACTCAAACACCATTTTCATCATCGCGGAAGTAAAACCCCAACCCGAACATTCACAACAAGTCAGTAAACATAAATCGCTTCTTCGCTACCAAACCCTAACACTCAAACCCTTCCCTTGACCTAACCTATCGAATACAAAATCAATTCCATTTCTTGGCAAGATTAACAGAACACTTACCGAAAATGCAACACCCACAGCATGTTTCGCGATCGTTGCATTCTAAACTCCCTCGTCGGTTACAAACTCCGACAATCTTCATCGACGGTTTCCTTCTCTCTCTCTCTCTCTCTCTCTCTCTCTCTCTCCTCTTCACAAAACGTAAACGTAGAGTAAATGAAAACATAACGCCTCTTTCTCTTCTTTTATATCTCACCTCCATCTGCGCAGCAAACGAGCCAACTAAAGCGTTTCCTCTTTTTCAAACTGACTTTCAATTGTTGCTTGACGCGTGTCTTTGACAAGACACCCTACCTATCACAAGCATGCGGTCGCCTACTCCCACCTGATTGTTGCCCTTCGCGGCGATTGTGCACTCCAGGGACCTCCAAGCACTCCTTGCGGGAAGCAAGTAACCATGTACCTTTTGAGCGTACGCCTTAAAATCTTGTATGGTGGAAGCGCTCGCAGGGACCCTTGTGTCGCGTGAGAGGGACTTGTCATATATCACATTCAGGGCGTTCGCCTACTTGGCCTTCGCACCAGGCCAAGCCCTTACCCCGAATATCTCGGGGCGCCCCGAATCGTGCCGATTCGGGGCGCCGCTTTGACTTGGGCAGATCCACGTTTCTCATACTAGTGGCGCCCGACCTATTCACGTCTCGGATCTTCCCACGATTGCCTTGTTCCGCAATTCTTGGTCTCCACTTCCTCCTCCGGTGGGAATCGTGGGCCAGAACGTGAAGCGTCCCATGCGCCGACCACCCTCTCTCTGCTCTATAAATACCACCGAATCCAGCCAGTTTAAGGTTAGCAACTCTTTCTACTCAGAATTCTCTTGCTCTCTTCTTCGTCACAAACTAACTTGAGCGTCAGAGTTTTCTTTGTAGGGCTCCCCTATGAAGTTATTTTGCAGGTTACTTCGCCCCTCTTCTAGCTCCAACAGCTCTCAGTTGAACTAAGTAAGTCCAGCCTTATTCTAGTTTATCAATACGCAAGGACTAAATTGAAATAAAAAAAATTTAAAACCCTAAACCCTAAACTTTAAACCCTAAAACCCTAAATTGATTTTTTTAAAAAAAACACTGAATTGCCCATAATTTGATTTTTCATCTTCACCTTCATCATCCTCACGCTCTCTCTCCTTCGCCATCTTCTTCCTCTTCCTCATCCTTTGCCTAGAAATTAAAGAACACGAAGACAAGGAGAAATTCGAACAAAGATTTTGGCTATGAAGAAATTCAAACAGACGCAAAAATTTGCCTAGAAATTCGAGAAAACGCACACACGAATTCGCCCAGAAATTTGAAACCCACTCGACTCCTTTCAAATCCTCGATCTATAGGTAACTTCAGCAATGAATTGAAGGATAATATAGGTTCTAAGATCGAATAAGGTTTTGAGATCGAATAAGTAAGCGACAATCATCTTCCTCTTTGCTGAGATCGAATATTTGGGCGCTCGTCATAGACGACGACCGCATGATACATCACTATTTGGGCGTACGCCTAAGTAGCCCTCGAACCGGGCCCCCTCTCAGCCTCCAAACCTGTCAAGGCGCACTTGAGCCATTCGAGTGCCCTCCGAACATTAGAGGTGGTCGTGCTCCACCCCGGGTCACAGCGCGCGCCTCCAAACTAACACGAAGTCACCCACGACTGCCTTGTCCCTTAAACTTCGCTGAGGGAGATCGTGGGTCACGACCTTAGTCACACCCACGTCTCCAGTATCATGGCGCCCGCCAAGCGAAATGACACGCAATCATCCACGATTGTCTTGCTCCGCAAATCTCGGTCTCCACCACCTCCGCTGGTGGAGATCGTGCCTTGCTACGTGGTGCGCCCCGCGCGTTGACCACCACTCTCGCTCTGCACTATAAATAGAGCTCAACTCAACAGTCTAAGGTTAGCTACTCTTTGCCTCTCAGAATTCTCTCACTCATATCTCTCATTTACTAACTTGAGCGTCGGAGTATTCTTCGCAGGGCCCCCCTGTGAAGTTCTTGCAGATACTTGGACGATCAACTCGCTCTTGCAGCCTAAATCTGTTGAACTAGGTAGGTGCAATCCATTTTCTAGTTTATCATTGGCGCCGTCTGTGGGGAACTCACCTCCTCACCTGCTGCACTCAACGAGCTCTCACGCTCGCCTTTTCTCGCTTTTTTACAAAAGCTAACTCACCAACGTTTACCTCGTTGAACTAGGTGACTCTCACTTTGCTATGGCTCACAACGACTCCCTTCGCGATCCCCTTTTGGATGATCCCTCTGACTCCCAGGAGCACGCCCTTGGATCTCCAGAGGACCAAGAACAGGAGGAACATCGAGAAGAGGGAGAACCCTCTCGAGTAGCGCCACCTGCGACTGGGATGGGTGCCACGGGCCAAACTTTCCAAGCTATGGACATCATGTCCATCTTTCGTGGAATGATGAAGGAACAGACGGAATCTCTTCGTCGCGAATTCCAGAGTCTCTCTGTCCACAGCACACCAACAGGGACACCTCAGGGGTCGAATCCCGCTCGCCGCAACACAACGGCTGGTTCAGCCCAGGACAACGCGCCCGCCGCTGGTTTTGAGGATGAGCCGGGCACCTTTATTCCTCAGAAGGGACCCTTCGCCTTGTCCATGCAGCGTGATATTGTACCACATGGCTTTAAGATGCCCGTCAAAATGGCGCCTTCTGAGCCAGCCGCAGACCCAAACCTGTACCTGAAGGCGTTCCACGCGAATGTCCAGCTGGCGTCCCTCACAGAGGGAAAGAAATGCAAACTCTTTCCCACCACACTCGGCCAGGGAAGGACTCCACTGGTATGTCCGCCTGCCGGATTACTCTATCAGCAGCTTTGATGAGCTGGAGGCCGCCTTTCTCAAGCGCTTTGCCACCAGCATTGTCTACAAGAAACCGTCAACTGTTACGGCGGACCTCAGCCAAGGCTCCAGCGAGAGCCTCCGAGACTTCCTCAAGCGTTTTTCCGAGCGCTGTCATGAAGTGGAAGACCTGGAAGACAGCGTGGCCATTCACGCCTTCAAACAGGGCCTACGCCCGGGAAACGTCTCCAATGAGTTGGCGCTCGCCAACCCGAAGACCTTGGACGCGTTCATACTTAAGGAGGACAACCAGGTCGCCTCCAAGAGCCGCTTCAGTAAGCTCAAGGATATGCAGAACAGTTAGTCAAACAGCCAGACCCAAAATGGCAATGGGAACGGTAGCGGGAAATGGAAGAGGCACGACGCCCTTCCAGCTCATCACCAGGATCCCCGCGCACGCATTTCACCGGCAAATTCACGACCTATCACATTCTCACTGTCTCTAGGTCAGAGATTTGGCACGCCCATGGATCCCTCGACTTCTTCCCGATAGCCAAGCCGCTCCCTGTCAAGACCGGCCGCCCAAGGGATACCAGCAAGCATTGCCGGTACCACAACGGCTACGGCCATACCACGGATGAATGCATCTCTTTGGAAGATGCCATTGAACAGCTGATCCGCGACGGCCACTTGGCCGAATACAAACAAAAGAAAAGGCCAGAATCTGATGGGCACGCCTCCCATCAAAAGAACAAGAAAGTCGCCGAGAGCGGGAGTGGCGGTACCAAGCACCCTGAGACGCCCACCAGGAACGTGATAAACACCATCTCCGGTGGGATTCACAGGCAGAAGACCCCCCATAACTGCAAAAACATCATGCGGTCGATCATGTGTATGCACTACACGAGCAACAAACGCTCCCATGAGGACATCCACGTGCCCATCACCTTCACCCACGATGAGCTGAAGCCCGTTGAATACGACGAGCCCATGGTCATCACGGCACGCATTGGTGAGGTTGACGTGCAGCGAATCTTGGTGGACCAAGGATCATCCTCAGATATCCTCTACTTCCACGCCTTCGAACACTTGGCCATCCCCGTGGGCGCCCTCAAGCCTTTCAATGAGCCACTGATCGGCTTCGCCGGGACCAGGACGCCCGCTGAAGGAGTTCTCGAGACCAAGCTCACCCTAGAGGGCGATGGCGAGCCTCCCAGAACATCTGCTATTTATGCCAGCTACATCGTTGTAGCCGCACCGTCCGCCTACAACGCCATCCTCGGCCGCTCCAGCCTCAACGCCTTCAGAGTCGTGATCTCCACTGCTCATTTACTCATGAAATTCCCTACTCGCTAGGGGACAGCGAGTATCCGAGGCGATCAACTTGAGGGTCGCCGATGCTACGCAACAAGTCTGGCCCGAGTCATGATTGACCCCGGGTACCAGACCCGCCAGTACATGGAGGGAAAACCAGACTCTCCTCCCCCGGAGCCCGCCGGAGAGGATGCAGACACGAGCGCATCAGAAATCACAGACCTCCGCGACGAGGTATGCCACACCAGTGGCTGATGCCCCTTGGATCAGCAGCTAACTCTAATGGGTGGACTAGCCGCCCAGTCTTAAGATTAGTTGCAGTTTTACATTTCATGTCTGTTATGTTCTGTCAGTTTTCCCCTTCCCCTAAAATGCTTAAGGCCCCCCTTTTGTCATTTCCATGTACGCTCCGACCTACTCATGGCAGACGGCTTATTTAATTAATGAAATCATTTTCCATTACAAGATCTCTTTACTTACACATATCTTGTCTCACATCTTAGGTCGAGGGCGCACGCCCCAAACCTTCGGACGCGCTTGTCCAAATTCACTTTCCCGGGCACCCAGAGCAAACAGTGAGCATTTTCGCGGACCTTCCCGCCCAGCAGAAAGCCAGGCTATCCGACTTCCTGCTCGCCAACGGCGATATTTTTGCGTGGTCTGTGTCGGACATACCTGGCGTTGACCCCCAACTGGTCACACATTCCCTTGATGTTGACGACCGCCTTGGCGTTTTTCAGAAGAAGCGAGTCCTGGGGTTAGCGCGGCAGCTCGCCGCAAAGGATGAAGTAAACAAGCTGCTGGCGGCCGGGTTCATTCGGGAAACCAAATACCCTACCTGGCTGTCCAACGTCGTTCTGGTCCCCAAACACAACGGCAAATGGCAGATGTGTGTGGATTTCACGGACCTGAATAAGGCGACCCCCAAGGACCTTCATTCGCTCCCTAGCATCGACAAGTTGGTGGACAACACCTGCGGGTACGCCACTTTGAGCTTCCTCCACGCCTTCTCAGGCTACAACCAGATCAGGATGAACCCTAAGGACGTCGACAAGACGACCTTCATCAGCGAACAGGGCATCTACTGCTACAATGTCATGCCATTCGGCTTGAAGAACGCGGGCGCCACATACCAAAGAATGATGGACCGATTCTTCAAGGACAACATAGGCAAAAACATCGAAGTCTACGTTGATGACATGGTTGTCAAAACGAAGGCTGGTGGCGACCACCTGGATGACCTGCAGGAAATCTTCCAGATTCTCCGCCATTACAGATTGTGCCTCAACCCTGCTAAGTGCGCTTTCGGGGTCGCCGGGGGCAAATTCCTAGGCTTCATGATCTCCCAGCGTGGGATAGAGGCCAACCCGGATCAATGCCAAGCCATCATCGACATGGCGTCTCCAAAAACACTGAAGGAGCACTACAAAAAAACCGGAATTTAGCGACGGTTAAGAGCCGGGTTTAGCGACGGTTCCGACCGTCGGCAGAGTTCTAGCGACGGTTACCATAACCGTCGTTAAACACAGCGTCGGGAGCCTTTTAGCGACGGTTATATCAACCGTAGGGATAACCGTCGCTAGATTAATCTTAGCGACGGTTGGGACCGTCGCTAGACTCAGCCAAATTCGATCTCCCTAAGCTTATTTGGCGACGGTTATAAGCGTCGCTAGATGCCGACGGTTATAACCGTCGTTAAAACAAGACAGATTTCGCGCTCCTCAATTATATCTAGCGACGCTTATAACCGTCGCTAGATATATTCTTCATTTTTTTTATAAATTCCAATAAAATTAAAATTAAAATTAACCTAAAATTGATTTTAAATTAAAATGAACATTACAAAAGAAATTGTACAAGCTCTTTGCCATGAAGAGCAGTGCACTGTCTGTTACACTAGGCAGGAAACTAAGCATTATAGCAAACCAAAGATTGTTACAAGACTAGAAAAGAGTGAGAGAAGGAGCTCAAAAGCTTAGCTAGTCCTCACTGTTTAAATACCAAGAGGCAAACAGAAAATTGCCAACTCTCAAACTCACTAAACTTCACAGCCTGTTCACCATTTCAAGTTTGCTCTTCATCCAAAATCAAAGATGCATCTGGCGGAGAAGATCTGATAAAACTAGAACATCAAATTTGTCAACTTTTACACTTTCATTAGTTATTATACCAAAAGAGAAAGCAACTCGCCAAGTTGAGCCCAACAGATAGATTAAATAGAATGGTCATAAATGGTAAAGTACTACTTCTGACCTATTTTCCTTATTAATAAGGACAAGACCAGCAGACTAATTTATAGTGAAGTAGAAAACAACCACAGCTAAGATCAGAAATAGTATCGACTCAAGTAGATTCATTCATTTCTATTTCCCACTAACTCATGAAACATGGTCACGGTGACCTCTGGTTACTGAGAAATTCAGGCAGAAGACAAACCCACCAACTAATTCAAAATATCATATGTTCACAGTGGCGACGGGTCATGACTAGCTCCAGATGATGGTCTATTTTCTCTTGGTGATGCTTCTGTGCTGCCTACATCAGGTGGCTGTAAAAAAATTTGAAAAATTGTAAGAATACATAAATATATATATAAATAAAATTACTATAGCATATCAATCATTGAAAAGATAAATACTTACTAGACCAAGAAGCGAGGAAGGAATCTTAAGTCCCATATGCTCAACTAGATACTTAAGTATGCCATCTGTTCGAGCTTGCTCACGAGCTCTTTCAATTTGCTCACGAGCTCTCTCAGCTTGCTCACGAGCTTTCTCAGCTTCTCTCTCAGCTTGCTCACAAGCTCTCTCAGCTTGCTCAAGAGCTCTCTCAGCTTGTTCACGAGCTCTCTCAGCTTCTAATATTTCAAGCTTTTGTTGCATTGAAGCTAACTCAGATCTCATAGAAGCATTATTTGAAGTTTCACCAATACCAAAACTTGAGTTATGGAAACGGAAAACTTTTGAGGGACATGGCCCCGTCCCCAAACCACGCACTCTTCCAGAATGTTCTTTTCCAAGAACTTGACCAAGTGCATCATTTGATGAAACTATAGGAGTGTATGATGGTTGAGATTGTTGTTCAGCAAGCTTCTCTTCAATTTTTTCCTAAAAAGAAATTGTAATGTTAAACAAATGTAGCTTTTATCTCCGTTTGAAATTTTCAGCGCTGGAATACTTGACAAAGATTTCTAAGCTTTTTCTAAGTGCTTTTGATTCATGGTAATTGTAGCTTTTTATCTCATAATTTCTTGATCTTTGACAAAAGGCATCAAAGACATCAATAAATCTTTTGCAGCAAAGTGCAAGTCCAATGATACTGTCAATAAAAGGTTAAGTTATGAAAAGCCCCTATATAATAATCATATTCCAATTGACCATTCATTTAAACACCATATATCATATTCCAATTGACCATTCATTCTGATTTTTGCATTTTTTTTCTTTTTCTGGGGTTATTTCCCCTGCAGCCTGGAAGTTGAAGTTTGAAAGCTCAAGGGTTGGTTTCAACATTTTCAAACTTCAACTTCCAGGTTGCAGGGGAATGCAGAAATCAGAATGAATGGTCAATGGAAATATGATATATGGTGTTTAATTAGTTTATTCACCAAACCACATGAAAGTATACAGAGTACCTTACTTTCCACTAATGAAGTTGCTGCATCACCTAATTAACTCTCAAATTAAACCATAGCTAATTTATTCTCATATAGTCTGATTACAAATAGCTTAAAAACTTCACCTAAGGCTGGTCATTTCCACTAGGTTCCAGAAACGAACATACAGCGAGAAGACGGGTACAATACAGAAATTTCCCTAACTAAATCGAAAATGGAAAAGACAGGTAGAAAACGCAGATCACTTCACAAGCAAATGCAGATACTCAAAACGCAAAGAAATAGCAAATATATACAAAAAAAACTAGCAGAAACCAAATCTTTGCAATGAAGATAAAAATCGAGATCCAGCTGTGAGGGTGAGGGTGAGGAGAGGATAAATGCATGCCAATCTGTCACTTTAAAAATCACACCCACATAACTGAAGCCACTTTAAAAATCACACACAAAAATCACACCCAAATATAGGAGGCTAGAATCCAAATCCAAATATGGCTTAAAAGTGCTAAAATGACCACTTAAATCCATCCAAATTCAGCTTCTTACTAATCCATGCCTTTAATCTCGCCCTTACACAACATCCTCCCCAATATATATATATATAAATTCACATTACCCCTATACATATATGATTTAGCCCTTACCACTATTGCTCGTGTCTCCTCGTTCGCATAGCTCCCATCTTTTCTCTTTTGAGCATTTATATAAACTTCCGCACGACCCACCTTTTGACCACCTCGTTCCGTCTCCTATAAAACAAATATCAAATTAGAAATAAAATAACATCTTAGTTAAAACTAAAGCACTAAGTCAAAATTAAAGTTCACATCACCATCTCATCTTTTCTTCGAGCATAACTTTTTGATCCTCCAGCGTGAGGATACTTCAATTTACTACGATTTTGCTTGTTTTTCTCGCTCATTTCCTACATAAAGAGATAAGGACTTGAGACTATAAATCATAAGGAAGAAACAAAAAAATCTAAGAAATTAAAAAATAAATTACAATGCATTTTGCTGATAGTCGATAATCTACAAAACTTATCCATTGGTCTTCAGATAGTTTATTCGGACGATTAGCCAAAATTGTTTCTCGAGAATCGAATTCACCAAACTTCTGCTTGAAAAGTCGACTTCTATAATCTTTTCGACGCTGACCTAGTGTTTTCCAAGCCCAGTCCAATCCCTCACTAGTCTCAAAAACAATCTTGCTCTGCAATTAAAATCATTAACCAAAACCTCTTTAAATAAGTTGAACATATAACAATTAGTAATCATTAAGAAAATTATATACCTGTATCAATGTCAATGCATCATTGATATATTTCTCGGGTACTGTCCTCCAATCAAAAAAATGAAGTGGAACCAAATCAGTGTCAGTGGCAAGATCTCCTAACCAAACTCCAACTATACCACCGCCGTTCTTAGTCCCTTGTCCATATTCATTCAATGGACACTTAATCCTTTTTCCTTCTTCTAAATTCCACAATTGTGATGCCTTCATGTTTTCCCACCCATCTTTTCCATTGGCATCTGTCATGCAAAAAAGAAAAAAATATTAATATATGTAAATTACATTATATATATAACAATGCTTCATATCTATTGGACATTCACTTACACAAAACTTGAACACGCCAATCACTTTCCATTTCACGATTAGCTGGAGTTATTGGTGTGAAGGAAGTCTCATTAGCAGTTGTATCATCTTGTGTTTGGGAAGTGGAATTCACATGTTGAGAACTGGACTCAATGTGTTGAGGAGTAGAGATAGCGTGTTGAGAAGTAGAATCAGCACGCTGTGAAGTGGCGTCAACTTGGTTGGAGATTGAGCCATGTATTTTTTGAGCAATTTTGGCTATCTTTGCTCGAGACGATCGTGGTCGTTTAGGTGGCATCCTGAAAGAAAATATACAAGTTTAGCGAGGAATATGAGTACCAAAGTTATCAAAATTGAAAGATGCAAATATCATCTCATTAAGTATGGTTAATGGTTAATGTAAGTACCTTTGTCAAAGTTGGGGTATTTGTTCTCTTGTATTGACAAGCCTTTTACAACAAGTTCCGACGTCACCTCCTTGTCACTCTGAGCAACAACACAAGATAATAAGCACCTGAAACCACAAAGAACATAGTGCACATAGCAACATAAATTCAGAGTTAAAATAGTGCACATAGCAACTTTAACTAAAGAACTTGGATTATCTTTCTCTATGACATGAATTAGTGATCCTAAAAAATTGTTATTGTTGATCCGAAAAAATAGATATTACATATAACCCACAGTCAGCAAATACATAAGCAAAATTTCTCTTCTCTTGTTATTTGATTAACATTCACCTAATCTCACATGCCTTTCTCTTCTCTTGCTCCACATTTTTTATAAAACTATTATTCTTACAATATTATAAAATTGAGGTCTGCCAAAAATTTAAAAAAAATACTACTTAGATTAGTGAATTAGGCAAATGGCACCATGAAACTTTATCAGGCCATCATATTTCTAGTAAAAATATACATATATATATATATATATTCACACACCCATAAACACTTTTATTTAAACCAATAGGTCAAAGATGCGCCATATTTATATAAGTATGAAACACTGCCCAGAATTCTGATACATGCATTTTAAGTTGAATTTGTGAGATTTAAAGAGTTGATAATTTTACAGGATCGCATATTTAGAAAAGAAAAGAGACACCAAGGAAACTGACAACACATACGAAATTCTTCAAACTTGTTCAAAAAGTTTAATTTGAGTATATATATATATTGACAAATTATCATAGCGCACCCAAACCCACAACTTGACAGAGATATAAGAAAGTTTTGCTTCCTCATTATACAGAAAGTGGGTCACAATTTGATAATATATCAATAACCACTTCACATAAATAAGTTCAGTCAAAATTTACTAGATATTACATTAATTAAGTAATCTTAACGACTTTTTACCTTTACATTTGACAAATTAATACTTGATATATGCCCTCTTATTTACACCACATTATATCAGATTTTGAATGAACTCAGTTATTGGATTATAAACCATAGAACATGCATGGAGAGATAAATAGAAATAATTAAAATGTAGGATTGCAGATAATTGACTAATTGTTCCATACCCTTTCTTGAATTAAAATGGAGGAAATCCAGGAGGCTGCCGTCTGCTATTGGACGATCACCACAGGCACAGAGTGATTTGTAACACAGCTCAAGAGGCTCCAGGAACTGCAATAATAAAACCATATATAAGATATTAGTCGTTGTAACAGTTGTAGACATTAGTTAGTTTCTTCAGTTTGTTTAGTTTAGTCTGTTATGTCATATGACCTGCATGTGACTTACTCTGTATATATGGCAGCTTATGTGAAGTAATAAGAGAATCTTTGAATTCTTTTGAAAAGATCATTGGGTTGACAATTTAATCTTTCAAAGATTAAAATATATAATTTAGTCTTTGAAAAATTCAAACAGTATACTTGTTAGTCCTTTTTATGGAATTGAGTTGTGAACTTGGTAATGACTAAGTTGTTAGTTTACTCTTAAATTTATATTTTACATACGATATATGTATATATTTCAATACTTGACATCTCACTAGATCAGATTCTACTTCTTATATATGCCATGAGGATTAAAATGAGATTTTACTTAGCTTCTGAATGAGAGTTTGTTCATATATTTATAATCAGCCTAGAGGGACTAAACGGAAACTTAAACAGAATAACAAACTCATAACAGAAACAGCTAGAGTAACTAAAACTAGTTTAACACTACACCCTTATACTATATGGATCAATTGAACATAATCTACAGATTAATGAAGCTCAAATGAACAAAATCCCAGAAATTAAACACGGATTCCCACATCCCAGAAACAAAGATTATCCTGATTTGTGCGATAGAGGACCATCTGACCAATCAAATTTATTGAAGAGCAAAAGCAAAAATGTTTGAACTCTTAAAAAGTTTATCTACTGATGTAAACACATCAAAAGAAAAAGGAGTATCAAATATCAGAAACAGGAAATCAGGTTAGACTTAAGATTGGAGATGAACTTGAATAAAGAACTAGCATGTTGATATATTCTAAGGGGAATGAAGCTCAAACGAACAAAACCCAAAAAGGGTTTCGAGTTTTGAGGGGAAATAAAACAAAAGGGAAGAAGAGAATCAAACATCACTCACATACANTTATCTACTGATGTAAACACATCAAAAGAAAAAGGAGTATCAAATATCAGAAACAGGAAATCAGGTTAGACTTAAGATTGGAGATGAACTTGAATAAAGAACTAGCATGTTGATATATTCTATAGGTGAATGAAGCTCAAACGAACAAAACCCAAAAAGGGTTTCGAGTTCTGAGGGGAAATAAAACAAAAGGGAAGAAGAGAATCAAACATCACTCACATACATGGTCAACCCTCAAGTTGAGATTGGGATTGAAGAACTCAGCAGTAAAAGAACCACCAGTGATTTGTTGAGGTTATACTAGAATGACAGCGTTTATATAATTTAAGGGGTAAAATGTTAGTTTACTCTATTATTATTCCATAGAATAAGGTTTATAGAAATTTACGAAGTCCACTTAACAACTTCTTTATAGAATGAAAAGTGTGATGCATTCCATGAGTATTATATATATCTGATTTGAAACTTAAGTAAAGATGAATGATCCAGAAAATGAACAAACTACCATGACATTGTTACAATCTTAGACAAGAATTTAGACTTAGATTCATCTTCATCTCTCTTTAATTTCAAGAACCTCTAAAACTAAAATGCAAAGATATATATCAGAATCAACGTTCTGATACAGAAGCATAAAACACAAGCAAGTTCCACCTTATCTTGCTTAATGGTGAAAAGTTTGAACGATTAGCAAGTGGTTTTAGATTCATCTTCATCTCTCTTTAATTCCAAGAACCTCTAAAACTAAAATGCAAAGATATATATCAGAATCAACTTTCTGATACAGAAGCTTAAAACACAAGCAAGAAAAGAAAAATGAACAAAATCGAAGGCACAGAGAATCAGAGATGAATTTGAAACTTTTAGGACTGAAAATGAAAAAGGAGGAAGACTGAAACCATACTTGCGAAGTGAACTGTGATACTGTTTCTCACCAAAACGAGTAAGCGAGAGAGTCAAAGTAACTGGGTCGAAAAGAGCGTAGTTTCGTTGGTTTCGCGTGAAGTGAAGATTGAGGACCTGGAGACAGAAGAATTAGGTTCTCTGTTAGGAAGTATCCCAAAAATAGGAGAAAAGTGAAGACAAAGTTACCAAAAGAGAGGATGACGACGGCGCACCACCGATAGAGTTGAAACGGATCGTCGAGAAGAGCGGTGTGGATAGTGGAGGCGGTGGAAGGGAAGAATCGGCTGACGGCACCTGACGACAACGAATTTTTGGTCGATTTAGGGATTTTGGATGGAGGTGCGAGTGGGAGAGAGTAAGTCGATTTACGGATGGCGGCGAATTTCAGAATTGCTGTCTCCTTACAGGGAGGGATTGAAGCTTCTAGGGCGATTGGTGTCAATGGCGGCTTCGTCTTCTTCCTCTAGACGATTGGGATTTTCAGAATCGATTTTGGTTTAGGCTGTGGGAGTGAAGATGGCGCTAGAATGAAATTGAGAGGGAGGGAATAATGAAATTGGGAAACACGATTGGCGCTCTTACAATTGCTCAGCGACGCTTCAATTCCATATGCCGACCCTTGCTCTAACCGTGTGCAAAATGAGTAATAGCGTGTCTCTCGCGACGCTTCTCATAACCGTAGGCATCCAACCGTCGGTAAATGCCGAATTTTTAGTAGTGGAGGTACAACGCCTCAACGGGTGCATAGCCGCGTTCCACCGCTTCCTGGTAAGGTCGGGCGACCGGTGCTTACCCTTCTTCAAAACTCTTAAAGGAGGGAAGAACTTCACTTGGACAACCGAATGTGAACAGGCGTTCCAAGAGCTGAAGGCATACCTGAGCAGACCGCCAATTCTCACTACCCCTACGCCAGGCAAGCCGATCTATCTGTACCTTGCCGCAACCGATGTGGCAGTAAGCTCCGTCTTGATCATTGAAGAAAAAGACGAACAGCGACCCATCTATTTTTCCAGCAAAGTACTCACAGGCGCCGAGACCCGATATCACCTACTTGAGAAGCTGGTGTACGCCCTACTCGTTCCACGAGAAAGCTGCGACCCTACTATCAACAGTACGTGATAATTGTCCGGACCGACCGCCCCATGAGGTAAATCATTCATCAGCCCGACATTACGGGCCGCCTGGTCAACTGGTCGATCGAGCTTTCCGAATTCGGCCTCACCTTCGAACCGCGACGTGCCATCAAAGTGCAAGCTCTCGCCGACTTCGTCGCAGAAATGACGCACGACACTCCTGCTCCCATCGTATGGAACCTTTACATTGATGGTGCCTCGTCCGCCAAGCTTCGCGGTGTAGGAGTTATTGTCGAGTCCCCTGACGGTTACGCCATCGAGCAGGCCATCGACATACGCTTTCCGGCCACAAACAATCAGGCCGAGTATGAAGCACTCATTGCTGCCCTCGAGCTCGCCGTGGGCATGGGCGCCCAGGACGTTCACGTCTATAGTGACTCCCAGCTGGTAGTTGGCCACATGAAAGGAGACTTTGAGGCCAAGGAACCCACTATCCTCAAATACGTGGAGAAGGCACAATACATCCTCCGCCATCACATCCGGGCCGCCCAATTCACGCACATCATGCATTCTAAGAACACCAGGGCAGACGCTTTGGCAAAACTGGCCTCTACGCCGGACGCTAGAGGCCGCTCATGTTGGGAAATCACAGGCACGCCAATGCAGCGGAAACAGGTATAAATTAAAAATTTAAACGCAAAACATAATAAAACCAGGCGCACATGTGATTTCTTTCCCAAGGATCCGCTATATGGATCTGTATCAGTAAAAGGACTAGAGATTTACCCAAATCAATCGGAGACTTTTGTGTCTACGATGCTGAGGAGTCCACTCCGAGTGTGCTCCCTCCGCCGGTGATCCACACGAACAGTTTTGGAGATGCCTAGGTGCTAGCCTCCTTCACTTCTCCAAGTGAACCAGGGACCTTATCTACGGTGTTCTTGAATTCAAGAACAATTCTTGAACTCCCAAGAACAATTCTCACACAACCTTGTCGCAAACCCTAAAACTCCTTTTAGGTTTGCGCCACTTTCTCTCTCTAGGAAACTAGGGTTGTGTTTTCTCTCTCTCTTCACCAAGACTCAAAAACGATTTTTGCTCTTGTGAATTAGCTAAGAAAAGTCGAAATTTCCAAGTGTACATGAGGCTCTATGAAAGTCGACTTTAGCTATGTATATATAGGGTTTGGGGAGTTTGATATTTATAATTAGGGAATCCCTAAATTATAGGATTATCAAATTATTAAATTATGAGATTACAATAATATCATAATTTTAGGACTTGAATTCCTAATTATAATATTACCTTAATATTATAATTTGAATTCAAATGCAATCTTAGAGAATCAAAATGGAAGATCAAATCTTCCAAAAGATATCCTAGCTCATGCGCCAAGTCCTCCCCTATTTTGTTGGAATTTAAAAAATTAAAATAACAAACCTAACTCTTAGGAAGTTATAACTAATTTGTTATTTTCCAACAATATTGATTTAAGATATTACCATAATATCTTTAGTCAATCTTTT
>QANZ01038881.1:70090-87793 GCA_003254925.1 Chamaecrista fasciculata
GGTTGCCAAAAATTAGGGTTTGTGAGAGAAGGAAAGACAAGAAGGAGTTCTTGTGGGGAATTCTCCATTGCGCCACTTTTGGATTTTGAATCAAGAAGGAGTTCTTGAGTTCAAATACACTGTAGATTGGTCCCTGGTTCTTTTGGAGAAAAGAACTGAAGGCTAGCACCTTGGTGCCCGAAGAAACTGTTCGTGTGGATTACTGGCAGAGGGAGAACTCTGGGAGTGGGCTCCTTGGACACGCCTTGTTCAACCAACCGATTGAAACTCGTGAGGTATACCACTATCTTAAAAGTTTTAAATTCTACTAGCGGATCCGTTCGGGAATTTTAGGACTTGGCGCGTTTTTATTTTATTTTATATTTGCTTCCGCTGCGTTAGGCGCCTAGAATTCCCAACATAAATATCACTGTCGGAACATCAGTGGGGATCCAATCCCATTTGGTGTCTTCTTGTCTCCACAGGGTGACCACCAATCACACCTCAAACACTAGTTTTACGGTCTGCGTCTCCACGCAACCAACCCTTTGTTGTAGAATCAGCAATCGTGCTCCGCTTGGAAACTCTTTCCAACTCACGATGCCACCGTTCAGGAGAAACACGTATCCATACTGTGATTCAGATACATCTTGGTAGGTTTTGGAAAACGGGCACCTGTGTAACCCCTTACACATTAATTCCACCATAAACCAAGAATTCATCCTTAGTTCTTCCTAAGTACTTAAGGATGCTTATGGCAGCGGTCCAATGATACTCACCAGGGTCTCGTTGGAAACGGCTTGTCATGTTCAGGGCATACGACTCATCGGGTCGAGTAGAAGCATGATGGATCCTATTGCTGAAGCATAAGGGATGCCACTCATGCGCCCTTGCTCAACAAGTGTCTTGGGACACTGTTTCTTGCTCAGGGTCAATCCTTGATTCATCGCCATGAATCCCTCTTGGAGTCTCGCATACTGAACCCCTTCAGTACCTCATCCAAATAAGTACTCTGACTCGATCCAAGAAGCCTACAAGATCTATCTCTATAGATCTTAATGCCTAGAATATAGGCAGCTTCTCAGTCCTTCATTGAAAACAATTTTCACAACCAAGATTCACAATCTCTAAGGTTGGAACATTATTTCCAATGAGCAATATGTCATTGACATATAGCACCAAGAACACAATTGTGCTCCCACTAACCTTCTTGTAAACACAAGGCTCGTCAGCGTTTTGTAGGAGGTCAAACTCTTTTGACTACCTCGTCAAAACGATGATTCCAACTCCGTGATGCTCGCTTCAATCCATAAATGGATTTCCAAAGTTTGCACACCTCTACTGGTTCCTCTGGACATTCAAACCCCTCAGGTTGTGTTGCACACATCCTCGGGCAGCCTTCCATGCTGCTTAGACATCCATTTGCCATATCTCATAGTCATAATATGCGACTATGGCAAGCAGGATCCAAATGGAATCGGCTATTGCAACTGGGGAAAACGTTTCGTCATAGTCAATGTCATGACGTTGCGTAAAACCCCTTTTGCAACCAGCCTCGCCTTGAAGACGTTGATATTGCCATCCATGTCTATTTTCTCCTTGAAAACCCACTTGCACCCTACGGGTTTTCCCCTTCGGGTGAAGCGACCAAGGTCCATACCTTGTTGTCATACATGGACTATATCTTTAGCCTTCATGGCTTCAACCCATTTCTCAGAGTTGGGATCCACGATAGCTTCTTGATAGGTGGTGGGTTCACCACGCTCCATGAGCAACACATCCTTGTTTTCAGTCACCAAAGATCCACATCTTTGTGGTTGAAAACGTGTTCTATCAGAACTTCGTTGTCCTTGTGTTATTAGAGGAGCTTCCACAACACCTTGTGGTTCTTCTCTAGTTTCCGTCTATGCCTCTGAAGTGCTTTGTGGATCTTGAACTCCTTCAAGATCTACCTTACTCCCACTGTTTCTTTTGGAAACAAGATCCTCTCTAAGAAGATCGACTTCTGACTACAAACTCTTTGTTGTCAGATGGGCAGTAAACATAGTATCCCCTCGTTTCCTTGGGGTACCCTACAAGCACCTTTTGGGAGATAGTTTATCGTTTGCTTAACGTAAACTTCACATCCCCAAATTTTGAGATAAGACACTATGGGACTCTTCCCATCCATATCTCATATGGTGTCTTCTCAACTGCCTTACACGGTACACGGTTAAGTGTGAACACGGCAGCTTCTAAAGCATATCCTCAAAAGGATCGCGGAAGATCGGTTTGACTCATCATAGATTGAACCATATCAAATAGAGTTCGATTCCTCCTCTCAGAAACATCATCCCCAAGGGGTTTCAGAAGGGGTAAGTCGTGAGACCATCTCACAGCTTCTAAGATGATCAACAAATCCTTGACTCAAATACTCGTCCTCTTGATCGGATCGAAGAACCTTGATTTTCTTGTCAAGTTAGTTCTCTACTTCATTTTGAAATCTCTATTTCAAAAGACTCCGACTTATGCTTTAATAGGTAGCCCAAGTCAAACCTATTGAAGCAATTAGTAAGAGTAACCACCTTCAGCTTGGGTACTCATGGGTCCACATACATCACCATGTATGATCCCCAATAAGTTTGATGCCCTCTCACTGTGGCCAGTGAAAAGCGCCTTTGTCATTTTTCCAAGTAAGCAAGATTCGCAAGCATCATATGATTCCAAATCAAATGATCTTAGAAGTCCATCTCTATGGAGCTCCACTAGGCGTTTCTCGTTTATATGGCCTAAACGACAATGCTAAAGGTATGTGGGATTAGATTCTCCAATCTTAATCCTTTTTGTATCAGTGTTATAGATATTGTTATCGTGTCAACATTCAAATTTCAAGATGCAATGTTTATCTTGCAAATCGCATAAGCAAATAAACATCATCTTCATAAATCGAACATCATTCTTTTCAGTTCACACACATGCAAAACCTTCCTTATCAAATAAGAAAGAGAAGCATTGTTTGAACTTTAAAGAAGGTACATGATAACAATATGTTAAAGAAGGTACATGATAACAATTAAAGAAGCTCGCATGTTCCCACAACAACAGCAGCAACCCTTGCTCTATTGCCCACTTGTAGGTTCATCTCGCTTCTGTCCAACTTTCTACTGTCTCTATGACCCTTCACATCAAATGTGAAAACCACATGCTGTATCCAATACCCAAGCGGTTATAGTAGACAAGTGAACGTCTATAACGAAGATACCAGAAGTAGAGATCTTATTTCTCCTTTTATTCTTTTGATCTTCCCAATACAATTTACAATTTCTTAAAAGGCAAATTGCATCCTTTAAAAGCCTTGCCTTCTTGGCAGGTAGTGGGTTAGGCTCAGCCGCTGGCTTGGTCTCACCAAACTCGGCGTCTCCTTTCCTTTTTCCTTTGCCCTCCCATTTCCCCTGATTCTGGAACGTTTCCTTGAGATGTGTGACCATCTCTACAGCCGAAAATATTCCCTTGTTCAACTCTTGAACTATTGTGGCTAGCATCAAGGCAAGTAACGTCCATAGAGTCATTGAAGTGCTTCTCTAAGCAATTCTCTATGCTCTTGGAGCGTTCTTGGCATGCTCTTCAAGGGACGGATTTCTAGGACACAAAATTTCCTTGGTTGGGTGAGAGCAAATCTCAAATTACAAAACTAGTCAAGGAAGTCAGCAGCATCCTTCGTTGGGTTGAGAACAATTCTCAAATTACAATACCAGTTATGGAATTTTGTCCTAGACAACTTGTCCTTCTCAAGGACAGATCGCAGTGATAGTGATGAACTATTATTTGTTGCCATTGATTTACAACTAAGTTACGAAAGTTTAATTAGCAGGAATATATCCACCATTTTATAAAACCCAGTAAAATTTATTATTGGTGGCTAAGACCCATATTTCACCAAAGTTTACCGTCGCGGAGGGCGATCATGCACCCTTTGGTTATTTAGGTAGGTAACTCTTTACCAATCACATCCTATGTGACTCTTAGATCTTTATGGGACTGTATCATCATATGATACGTTTTATGGCATGTTTATCCCATCTAATGCCTTGAGGTCCAAAACCGTTTTGATAACCCCATTAAGTCACACAATAAAACTCGTGAATGGCAAGGCCCAAACGACGAGGCCGAAGCCCAGCCCCATATCATCAATGGCGTCACTTAAACACGTGTCGCGGAGGGCGATCACCGCATTTAATGACCCAAGACTTCAATGGGCGTCGAACTGAATCTCCCATCCACCCGTGCGTCGAACTGAATCTACAAAAATCCCATGCTCGTATCGTATACGTGTTTGTTGCGCTTAAAAGGGGTAAATAGCATGTTAAAATCGCGTCCTAAACATACATCTAGCGCTTTGTATCACATACAAACTAAATGTAAAGCAGATATATACTGTGTTTAGATATGGCCCACCATCCTAATAATTCTCCCAAGCCAATGAGATAATTTTTTCTAAAAAGAAAAGCAAAATTACAAGAGAGTAAACCCCATTTACATTGAGGTATAAACTGAAAAGTAAAATTACATCGGATAGAGGGAGACAACACTCAGGCCGTATACACCAAAAACCTAGAGTCATATCCAACACCAAAAACCTAGAGTCATATCCAACACCACACAATTACATATACGAACAATTCATACAATTATGTCAAACACGGTATATTGGCAACACATATCAAAAACGTTTTTTGTATTGTGTTTAATTTAGGGTTGTGCAATTTTAACATGCCTTTTCTTGAATTTAGGCCCATTATCAATAATTATAAAATTCAGGAATCATATTCAAGAATTTTAATTATTGACCCAAAAATTTTAAAATTCATAATTTCATTAAATTTTCAGTCACCCACATAATATTATAATTAAAACACTTTTAATCATAATTATATGGGAATTTCGACTTTGGCCTAAACATTCAAGAAAACTTTCCAAATCAATCAAATTGATTTCTTTATGTATCATATACATAAATTTGCACCTTTTCTTGTAGATTCAATTTTAAGAAAAATGTTCGGTGGATTTTTTTCGTAAAACCAAAAACAGGATTGAAACTGGTAAAACACGCCAAGCATACATCACATGTACACAAAATATGATTTTAAATCCAGGACTAGCGTGGCTCTGATACCACTGTTAGGAAATCCCGGGGCAAAACACGCAGGGGAAGCAAAAAGTATAAAACAAAAATTTAATTGCGCTGCCCAAAGATTTCCAACCCTGAGATCCGCTAGTTGAATTTAAAACCAGATACAAAAAGTGTTATACCTCAAGCTTTCAATCGGATGGTTAAACTAGGCGAGTTTGAGAAGTCCGTTTGCAACGTCCTTCCTCTGCCGGTGATCCACACGAACAGTTTCCCGAACACAAGGTGCTAGCCTTCTGTTTCTTTCTCCAAAGAAACAAGGGATCGAATCTACAGTTGTTGAACTCAAGAACTCCTTCTTTGAATTCAGAGCTAGGTGGCGCAACAGAGCAGAAGACAACAACAAAACTCCTTTTGTTCTTCTTCTCTCAAAAACCCTAAATACCAATCGACTTTCTCTCTCTAACTCTTTAGGAGAAAAGTCGAACTTCTCTCTCTACAAGGAGGAAGGCGAGTTTCTCTCTCTCTCAACAAGGAGGAAGATGATTGCTAAATGAGTTAGGGTTTCACACTTGTGTGTGTTGGGCTAGGTGACTTTTAGGCTATATAATTACCAAAATTATGGTAATTTTATAAATATAAAATCATGATATTACAATAATATCATATTTTAAGACTTGAATATCTAATTAAAATATTACCATAATATTTTAATTCAAATTCAAATTTCTATCTCAGAGAATCAAATGGAAGATCAAATCTCCCAATGGGACCCACCATGAGATAGGCGCCTAACTCATCCATTTTTAAGGAGTTTTATAAATCAAAAATAACTCCTAACTTTTAGGAAGTCATAACCAATTTATTTTATTCCAATGTTTTTGAATTAAAATATTACCATAATATCTTTAATTCAAATTTTGAATTCTGAATTTAAATTCTTTATTGAATTAAAATATTACCCCAATATCTTAATTCAAATCTTGAATTTCAAATTCAAATTCAAACTCATGATTTAAATTAATAAAACATTTCTATTAATTAAAATCACCTACAAAGAGGCGCCACCCTCTTTATTAATATTGGGAATTTTATAAATCAATAATCTCCTAACTTTTAGGAAACTTATTTGATTTAATATTCCTAATATTTTAATTGTAAATAATTAATCCCTATTAATCATTTAACAATTATTTAAACTGTAGAAAATTTAAGACAAGACCTAATGTCCCAGACATTTCCTCTGTGTCTTAAATTAGGCCACCGGAGTGACCCACGAATTACCCTAATTCGTGTCCCTCATAAAAGGTGTTCTAATCTTGCTCGTGTGTGACCCAGCAGGCCCCACGTGAAGTTGGCAGCAGGTCATCCCTATGACCTACAAGTCGTGAGCGGACTCTAGCAAGCCATCACGACTACCCAAAACACGTGAGTAATCGTTGTTACCAAAAACCGATTTAACCTTAGTACCACCTTGTCATAGACCCTATTGTCACACGATATCTTGGTTATGGATTAGGCACAGGAAAGTCATCCTTAATCCAACCACAACTTTCTCGATCTCCTGAGTAAGTCCCATTTACCAGCGTGGCCACACATTTCCTTGGACAGACTCATCGAGGGCGCCAGTTAGATATCTCTCATTTAATGAGGGACAAAATCCCAATTTGGCCAATCCACATTCCTCAGCACGACAATCAACCAAACCCGTACTTAGCCCTTATGACTACCCTGTTACGGGCAGCGTTAAACTAAGCCAAAGTCTGACAACTGCAACGCCGGAATAATGATGACCTCAGGTCTAAGGCGTCGTGACAGGTGTACAGGAGAGGCAAGCTGATGACTAAACCCATGCAGGACTCTCTGTGTCAGTCCAGCAACTCGTAACCCCTTACGTAATTGCACCATGACTCTCGTACCAGCATCTAGTGCATGCATCTCTATGCACCGAGGTCATGCTGGTCTTAGTTCATTTCAAGTTCCCACTTGAATGAGCGACCAGGAACAGTTTAGATTAATTATCTCATAATTAATCACGGATTGTTATCATAGTAAACATGCTAATAATATGATAACCATTAATTTATCTCCATAAATTAATTAATATGTTCACAACATATTTATAAAATGATTGGCCCTAGGGCACAATCTCCAACAACTTTAATATATTTAATTCAATCATTTGAAATCTAGATCAAATCTATTTGAATTTCAAATTTCAAGCCATGACTTTTAATTAATAAAACATTTCTATTAATTAAAATAGGCCTATGTTAGGCGTCAACCTCAATCCTATTTATCCTAATATTAGTGAATTTAATAAATCAATAATTTCCTAACTTTTAGGAAACTTATCCAATTTATTTATTCCTAATATTATAAATAGGAATATAATTGTAAATAGCCTAATCCAATTAACTATTTAACAATTATCATATATATATATATTTAAATTTGTCCCACAAATCTAAATATCATATATCTGTAGATATTTATTTAAGACAATATTTCATGTCCCAAGACAGTCAATTATGTCTTAAACGGTGTCACCTATGTGACCCACGAATTAACCCTAATTCGTGTCCCGATGTGGCATCTTGATCCTGCTCGTGTGTGACCCAGCAGGCCCCACGTGAAGTTGGCAGCAAGTCATCTCTATGACTTACAAGTCGAGAGCGGACTCTAGCAAGCCATCACGACTACCCAAAACACGTGAGTTATCGTTTATCGCCGAAACGACTTAACCCCACCTTGTCTAGATCCCTTTTTGTCATACGATATTTTGGTCATGGATTAGGCATGGGAAAGTCATCCAAAATCGAAACCTCAACTTTCTGGATTCCTTGAGTAAGTCCCAATATCCAGTGTGGCCACACATTCCTTGGACAGACTCATCGAGGGGCCCAGTTAAATATCTCCCATCTCTATGAGGGACAAAATTCCATCTTGGTCAACCACATTCCTCAGCACGGTAATCAACCAAACCCGTACTTAGCCCTTATAGCTACCCTGCTACGGGTAACATTAGACTAAGCCAAAGTTTGACAACTACAACGCCGGAATGATGAAGACCTCAGGTCTAAGGGCATCGTGACAGGTGTACAGGAGAGACTAGCTAATGACTAAAACCCATGCAGGACTCTCTAGGTCGGTCCAGGAACTCGTAACCCCTTTCGTAATTGCACCATGACTCTCGTACCAGCATCTAGTGCATGCATCTCTATGCACCGAGGTCATGCTGGTCTTGGTTCATTTCAAGTTTTCACTTGAATGAGCGACCAGGGACAGTTTAGATTAATTATCCTATAATTAATCACGGACTGTTATCATAGTAAACATGCTAATAATATGATAACCATTAATTTATCTCTATAAATTAATTAATATGTTCACAACATATTTATAAAATGATTGGCCCTAGGGCACAATCTCCATCAGCTCATCCATCATTTGCACCACCCTGGAACGCCCATCCATTGAAGGACCAATGGTCCTAGCTATTGGGACAACAACCGACTGGCGCACGCCAATCATGTCATACATCAGGGATGGCACTCTCCCGCTTGACAGGAACGAAGCCCGAAAGTTCGTACGCCGAGCTGCCCACTACTTCCTCTGGGGGAACGACCTTTATCGATGGGGTCACTCCATGCCTTGCCTCAGGTGCGTGGGCCCAGATGATGTGCGCCTCATCCTTGAAGAGCTCCACGAAGGACTCTGCGACTCGCACCAAGCAGCGCCCACATTGAAGCGCAAAGTCCTCATCTTGGGGTACTATTGGCCCTCCATTATTCGGGACGCCACAGAGCTGGTGAAAACCTGTAGGAAGTGCCAGGAGCACGCCAATCACATCCACATCCCAGGAGAGGACATGCGCCCAATGGAGTCCCCCTGGCCCTTCGACGTATGGGGGATCGACATCCTCGGACCATTCCCGACTGCCACGGGCTAGCGGCGATTCCTTATTGTCGCAATCGACCTTTTCACTAAATGGATCGAGGCTGAACCGGTCAAATCCATCAGCTCTACTCAGATGATAACTTTCGTCTTGCAGAACATACTATCCCGCTTTGGCGTTCCCCAGCGGATCATCAGTGACAACGGCCGCCAATTCATCAGCGAATCCTTTCGCGATTTTTGCGCCGAGTATGACATCTCCCTCGGCAATACCTCAGTCGAACACCCCTCGACTAACGGGCAAACCGAGCTCGCCAACCGCATCATCCTGAACGGGTTGAAGCGCCGACTCGACAACGCCAAAGGCCGTTGGGCGGACGAACTTCCAACCGTCTTATGGTCTTACCTTATTACACCCCAAGAGTCTACAGGCGAGGCACCTTACACCCTTACCTACGCGTCGCCCGCCATGATCCCAGTCGAGACCGCCTTTCTCTCCGACAAAGTCTTGTTCTACAATGAGGAGGCAAATCGAGGCTGTAGGGCGATCGCCTTAGACGAACTCGAAGAAGTGAGCGAAATCGCCAGTATCCGGCAGGCCGCCTACAAAGAACGCATGGCGAAGTACTTCAACAAAAGGGTCAAACATCGGTCCTTTGAAATTGGCGACCTCGTTCTTCGCGACGTTGCCAACGATCGCTTGAACCGCTCGCACGGCAAGCTACACCCAAACTGGGAAGGCCCATATCGTATCGTCAAGGTTATCCCTGGTGGCGCGTACATGCTTTCTACACTAGACGGCCACCGACTACCAAGCCCATGGAATGTCGCGAGCCTTAGGAAGTATCTTGACCGCACGGTTAACAACATCACACTTTGATTCATTCATTATGTAATCGTATGCTTATGCCATTCCTTATGCGCTTTTACGTTGTACAATTTTCCGTTTTGTGTAACGACCGCCACTACATTTACATTAATACATTTATGGCATTTCTTTCCACTCACTCAATTTATTCATAATTCGTGTTTATCTCGATTACGCCAACTTAGGCACAGCCTAACCTAAACGGCTTACGACACGTAAGTTATTCACGCTCCAATGAAGAGCTCGAAAGTAGGAGGGACGCCTCCATACGCTCTCTTTCAGGTGCCCCGTGCGCCCATGAGCCGAGAAGTTTCTCATACGCAATGCAGGTCCATTACCTCATGGCTGGCTAGCCCCCCAGTCCGGTCGCCAACACAGTTGGGCGGACACACACACACATACACTTGCTTAAATATCAAATACATCCAACGGATAAACTATTGCAAAACAAGCATAGTAATAACATTAATCAAAACATTGGCCTTACGGCCTAACAATAATCCTGGCCACACGGCCATAAAATTCTTCAACACAAACGGGCACACACGCCCTATCCAAATTCAGAAAAGGGCACACACACCCTACACAAGTTCAGAAAGGGGAACGCACTCCCCAGAAATTACCAATTCTTTACAGGATGACTTAGTCATCCGAAATCACTCTGGCGACCGCTCCTGGCACGTGCTCACCGCTGCCTTCACCCTCGCTATCCGTGACTATGATTGGATGCTCCACATCCGCTTGGTTTCCCGCGGTGCTCTGCACGTCTGCCGGCGGCACGTACCCCTCGTCCCCTGGTCTGGGCTGCGACCGCCCTTCTGCCTCCTCCAGCTCGTGGATTGACCAGTCATCAGGCATGTCCAGCATTGGCTCGCCAGGCTCGTCGTTATCCGCCCGCATCCAGATCTATTGCCCGCCATGACCGTCGGGAAGCACCTCGAAGGGGTAGTTAATGCCCGCCTCATTGAGCTCAGGGTTCAACAAGTTAAGCTGCTTGCGACAGTTCTCGAACCCCCGGGCAGTCGCATTCATGTAAAACCAGTACCACTGCCTCCGCTCCTCTCGGCGTGCACGCTCGATCCTCTGGGCCTCCCTTGCCTGATATGCCTCGAGCTCACCCTTTGCGGCCGCCGCTTCTCCCCTCTGCGACACCGCCTCCCGGGCTGCTTCAGCAGCCTCCTGTTCCGCTTTTTTCCTCCTCTCCCTCTCCCTCTTCCTCTCCTCCTTCTGCTTCTTCACCTTCCCCCGCTCGGCCTGCGCCTCCGCCAGCGCTTGGTCCCTGGCAACTTCCAGTGCTTTAAGCTACTCCACCCCCCGGCCGCCCTGGCTGTTGGAGATTGTGCCCTAGGGCCAATCATTTGGTATGTGTGAACATACTGGTTGACTAATTTATGGATGATAAATTGAGTCGTTATCATATTATTAGCATGTTTACTATGATAACAATCCCTGATTAATTATGAGATAATTAGTCTAAACTGTCCCTGGTCGCTCATTCGAGTGGGAACTTGAAATGAACTAAGACCAGCATGACCTCGGTGTATAGAGATACATGCACTAGATGCTTTACGAGAGTCATGGTGCAATGAGTAAGGGGTTACAAGTTGCTGGACCGACCCGGAGAGTCCTGCATGGGTTTAGTCATAAGCTAGCCTCTTCTGTACACCTGTCACGATAGCCTTAGACCTGAGGTATTGACTATTCTGGCGTTGTAGCTGTCAAACTTTGGCCTAGTCTAACGTTGTCCGTAACAGGGTAGCCATAAGGGCTAGGTACGAGTTTGGTTGATTGCCGTGCTGAGGAATGTGGTTGACCAAGATGGAATTTTGTCCCTCATTAAGATGAGAGATATTTAACTGGGCCCCTCGATAAGTCTGTCCAAGGAATGTGTGGCCACACAAGGAAATGGGACTAACTCAGGAAATCGAGAAAGTTATGGTTTGGATTAAGGATGACTTTCCCGTGCCTTATCCATGACCAAAATATCGTTTGACAATAGGGATTATGACAAGGTGGTACTTAGGTTAAGTCGTTAACGTTAAAGCGATAACTCGCGTGTTTTGGGTAGTCGTGATGGCTTGCTAGAGTCCGCTCTCGACTTGTGAGTCATAAAGATGACTTGCTGCCAACTTCACGTGAGGCCTGCTGGGTCACACATGAGCAGGATCAAGATGCTGTTTTGGGACACGAATTACGGTTAATTCGTGAGTCACTTCGGTGACAAAATTTAAGACATAGTTGAATGTCTTAGGACATGAAATCTTGTCTTAGATAAATATCTACGTTTGTGACATTTAAATTTGTTGGACAAATTTAAATATATATTAATTGTTAAATAGTTTACAATTAAATTCTTGTTTAAAATATTAGGGAATAATAAATTAAATAGATTTCCTAAAAGTTAGGAGATTATTAATTTATTAAATTCACTAATATTTGGGATAACAAGATAATGGGGGTGGTGATGGAGATTGTGCCCTAGGGCCAATCATTTTATTTATATGTTATTGTTTGAACATATATTTTTGATTAATTTATAGAGATAAATTATGTTGTTATCATATTATTAGCGTGTTTACTATGATAGCGTCCTTGATTGATTATAAGATAATTAATCTAAAACTGTCCCTGGTCGATCATTCACGTGGGAACGTAAATGAACTAAGACCAGCATGACCTCGGTGTATAGAGATACATGCACTAGATGCTTCTCGAGAGTCATGGTGCAATTTTGTAAGGGTTACAAATTGCTGGACCGACCCGGAGAGTCCTGCATGGGTTTAGTCATAAGCGAGCCTCTCCTGTACACCTGTCACGATAGCCTTAGACCTGAGGTCTTGACTATTCCGGCATTGTAGTTGTCAAACTTTGGCCTAGTCCAACGTTACCCGTAGCAGGGTAGCCATACAGGCTAGGTACGGGTTTGGTTGATTACCGTGCAAAGGAATGTGGTTGACCAAGATGGGATTTTGTCCCTCATTTAAGATGAGAGATATTTAACTGGCGCCCTCGATGAGTCTGTCCAAGAAATGCGTGGCCACGCTGGGAATTGGGACTAACTCAGGAAATCGAGAAAGTTGTGGTTTGGATTTTGGATGACATTCCCGTGCCTGATCCATGACCAAAATATCGTGAGACAATAGGAATTATGACAAGGTGGTATTTAGGTTAAATCGTTAAAACGTTAAAGCGATAACTCCCGTGTTTTGGGTAGTTGTGATGGCTTGCTAGAGTCCGCTCACAACTTGTGAATCATAAAGATGATTTGCTGCCAACTTCACGTGAGGCCTGCTGGGTCACACATGAGCAGGATCAAGATGCTAATTTTTGGGACACGAATTAGGGTTAATTCGTGAGTCACTTAGGTGACACAATTTAGGACATAGTTAAATGTCTTAGGACATTAAATCTTGTCTTAAATAAATATCTATGATTGAGGTTTTAAATTTGTTGGACAAATTTAAATTTAAATTAATTGTTAAATAGTTTTACAATTAAAATATTAGTGAATAAATAAATTAAATAAGTTTCCTAAAAATTAGGGAATTATTGATTTATTAAATTCACTAAAATTGGGAAATAAAAGGATGAGGGTGGCGCCTCATTATCTTTGTTTTTATTAATAGAAATTGTTTTTATTAATTAAATAAAGATAAGATAAATATCTTTTGGAAAAGATATAGGATTTGAATTAAAAGATATTAAGGTAATTCTTTTATTCAAAATTGTTAGGAATTAGTTATAACTACCTAAGGAGTTTGGGTTGTTATAAAATTCCTCCAAAAACTCCATGAGAATTTCGCCTACCCCCTTTTTTGGGATGGAAGATTTGATCTTGCATTTTAGAGTTTGGGTCTAGGCTAAAGTCGATTTTTATATTTAATTATTAAAGTAATATTTAAATTATAAAATCAAAATCTCATGACTCATTCCAACCAATAGGATTTGAGCAAATTAAGATTTGATCCAAGATTTGATCTTGGATAGGTCAAATTCGAAATTGGGGTTTATTTTTGAATTATAATATTAAGTTTAATATTATAAATCAAAAGATATTTTGAGATATCTAAAAGATATCCCATATCTTAGAGATATCCTAATTGGATTAGGATTCCCTAAAACTAGGAATGAGAACACTATAAATAGAGGCACTAGGCGCCTATCTCAGAGATAACTCACAACACAGATCAATTCTTGGTCAGACCAAGAATTTCGCCTAGAGCATCTATAGAGAGTGAAAAATCGCCTAGTCCTAATATTATGAGAGTGAGTCGATTTTCTTGAAGAAAGAGAATTGGACCTGCACCTGATAATATTAGTACTTCCCAATCAATCTTGATAATCAAGAACAGTTCTTGATTATTCAAGAATCATAGATAGAGTTCCCGTATTCACTTGGGAAGAAGTGAAGGAGGCTAGCACCTAGGCATCTGCCAAACTGCTCGTGTGGATTACTGGTAGAGGAAGGACACTCTGTGGACTTCTCAAATTCGCGAATACGATAAGTCACCGATCAAAACTAGGTAAACATCTTTTCTTATCTGGTATAAACATAGTTAGTGGATCCTGGAAGGAATCACAGAGTTAGCTTTTAGTTTTATTTGCGTTTTAGTCCAAAATTTTTAATTTCTTCCGCTGCGCTCCCTCTGTGATTTCCCAACAGTGGTATCAGAGCCACGCTAATTGTATGTTTATACTAGTTGTGTGATATACATGAGATGTATGTTTGATGTTTATAGTTTTAATCACATGCTTAAAGTTTTGCGAAAACCCACCACATGATTTTCGAACTTAAATCTAAAAGATTGGTGCAAGATTATGTATTTGATACATAGGAAATCAATTGGATTGATTTAAAGAATTTTTCTTGAAATTTTGGGTGTTGGTCGACTCTTATATATATTTTTGATTAAAATTGTTTTAATTATAATATTATAAGGGAAGTCGAATTTTTAAATTAAGAATTTAATAATTTTAGACCAATAATTCGAATTCTTGAATTTGATTCTTGAATTATAATTATTGGTACAATACCAAATTTTAAGAGGCATGTTAAATTGCACAAGCTCTAAAGAACCACAATTAAAATGTTTTATTGTGTTTGTGTTGTGACTTTTATATATGAATTGTTCATGTATGGGTATGGTGTTGGATATGGCTCTAGGTTTTATTTATGGTAAATACGGCCTGCGTGTCGTCTCCCTAAATTTCTGAATGTAATTTTTATTTTTTTTCACCTCAATGTAACTGAGGCTTTCCCAATGTAATTTTCTTTTCTTTTTAGAAAAGTTCTCTCATTGGCTTGAGGGAATTTAGGGTAGATGGGCCATATCTAAACACGTTTATTTTATGCATTTAGAATTTTGTATGTGATGCAATCTGCGCTAGATGTATGTTTTAGGGCTGCGTTTAACATGCAAACGATTTTCGCTCTCATAAACGAATGCGTATACGATACGAGGATAGGATTTTGTATGAGATACAAAGTTCGTGAATATGTATATGATACATAAGCACAACTCGTTTAAATTGGATTTAAAATTGAACCAAAACGGAACAATTTAAAATTGAACCCTTTTAAAATCTTAAGTTTTAATGCCATCAATAAAACAACCCTGTTATCCTCTTGTTCATCGTGGGGCGGTGACAGCCTCCGCTGCACGTACCCACTTTTACCTTGAGGAGACACGGGTGAATGGATTTTCAACGCAGTGCCTCTTTGAAGTCTTGGTTTATTGAATGCGGTGATCGCCTCCGCGACACGTGTTCAATGGGCCTTGATCAAATTTGGTTGGGCTTTTGCCTCATTGTTTTGAATTTGCCTATTCACAAGTTTTATTGTGCGACTTAATAAGGTTATCAAAACGGTTTTGGACCTTAAGGCATTAGATGGGATAAACATGCCATAATATGTATCATATGATGATACAGTCCCATAAAGATCTAAGAATCACATAAGATGTGATTGGTAAAGAGTTACCTACCTAAATAACCAAAGGGTGCATGATCGCCTCCGCGACGGTAAACTTTGGTGAAATATGGATCTTAGCCACTAATAATAATTTTCTGGGTTTTATAAAATGGTGGAAATATTTTGCTAATTAAACTTTCATATCTTAAAATTGTAGAATCAAATGGCAACCAATGGTTCAACATTATCACTGCGATCTATCCTTGAGAAGGATAAATTGTCTGGGACAAATTTTCTTGACTGGTTTCGAAACTTGAGAATTGTTCTCACCCAGGAAAGAAAATTGTATGTCCTAGAAACACCCTGCCCTGAGGAGCCTGCAGCCAGCGCTCCAAGAGCTGATAGAACTGCTTATGAGAAGCATTTCAATGACGCTGTGGATGTCGCTTGCCTGATGCTAGCCACTATGGTCCCCGAGTTACAAAAGAACATGGAGGACAAGACGGCTTTCGAGATGGTTACCCATCTGAAGGAAATGTTCCAGCAACAGGCTAGACAAGAGAGGTTTGAGACCAATAAGGCTCTATACTCTTGCAAGATGGCTGAAGGTACATCTGTTAGTGCCCATGTCATGAAGATGAAGGGGTACATAGATCACCTTACAAGGCTCGGATTTCCCATCCCACTAGAGCTTGCGACGGATTTGATCCTGAACTCGCTGCCCAAAAGTTATGACCAGTTTGTCATGAACTTTAACATGAATGGAATGGAGAAATCTGTCTCTGAACTGCATGGGATGCTCAAGACTGCTGAGGCATCCATCAAAAAGGCGCCTAGCACTGTCTTGATGGTTCAGAAAGGAAAGGGCAAGGGAAAGGGCAAAGGAAAAAGGAAGGCTAACGCCGTGGATGGTGAGACCAAGCCAGCGGCCAAGCCCAACCCACAACCTGCCAAGAAGGCAAAGCCCGCAAAGGATGCTGTTTGCTTTTTCTGTCAAAAGCCAGGACACTGGAAAAGGAATTGCAAACTGTACTTGGAAGATCTAAAGAAACAGAAGAAGGGGACCGCACCCTCTACTTCAGGTATCTTTGTTGTAAATGTCCATTTTTCTTCTCAAACCACTTGGGTATTAGATACAGCATGTGGTTCTCACATTTGTACAAATGTACAGGGTCTTAGAGACACAAGGAAGCTGGACAGGAGCGAAGTGGACCTACGAGTGGGGAATGGAGCAAGGGTTGCTGCAGTAGCCGTAGGAACATATGAGCTTATTTTGCCCACTGGGCTTGTTTTTGTTTTGAACAATTGTTATTACGTACCTTCATTAATTTCGAATATTATCTCACTTTCTTATTTAGATAAGGAAGGGTTTATTTGTGTTAATGGAAACAATAGATGTTCAATTTATAAAGATGATGTTTTATTTGCTTATGGAGATTTGCATGATAATCATTATATCTTAAAATTAGAACAACAACGTAATAATAAAATTTATAACATTGATACGAAAAGGATTAAGATTAACGAATCTAATCCGACTTACCTCTGGCATTGTCGTTTAGGCCATATAAACGAGAAACGCCTTGAGAAGCTCCACAAAGATGGACTTCTGAGCTCATTTGATTTTGAATCATATGATGCTTGCGAATCTTGTTTACTTGGAAAGATGACAAAAGCTCCCTTTACTGGACACAGTGAAACGGCGTCCGACTTATTGGGGATCATACATAGTGATGTATGTGGACCAATGAGCATTCAAGCTAGAGGAGGATACTCTTACTTCATCACGTTCACTGACGACTTCAGTAGGTTTGGCTATGTCTACCTAATGAAGCACAAGTCAGAGCCTTTCGAAATGTTCAAAAGATTTCAAAATGAAGTAGAGAACCAACTTGACAAGAAAATCAAAGTCCTTCGATCCGATCGAGGAGGCGAGTATTT
>QANZ01038900.1:0-13492 GCA_003254925.1 Chamaecrista fasciculata
TCTCCCAAGTCCCAACTTACACTAACACTAACACAAGTTCAAGGAAACAAAAAAAAAATGACCTGAACAAAATCACAAACCAAGAAAGACAATCATTAGAGCTGAAAAATACCCAAAAAATGTAAAAATAAAAACAATGATCAATAAACATGTAAGATGCAAGATATATGCACAACAACATACCTCAGTGACAACTCGCAGTAGTAACGGGCATGTCTGCAATCAGAAAAGTAAATTAGAAACAGAACTCGCTACTATAAATAATAATTATCATATAAACATGCATTTTCTAGAAAGCAATGTTTATCATTAAACTTGATGGGTCATACATGATCAGAACTATGACGTCATTTCGGTCTAGCTAAACACACAATTGGCAAGTGGAATAAGAGATGAGTTAGTTTGGGGAAATTAAACTAAGAAAACCTAAGTAAATCAATAATAATATATATCATTAAGTTACCCAACGTATATATGTGGCTTTAAACTGTTGGTCACTTCTATATATATGAGTAAATATCACAGTGACAGTATATATATTAGTCAGTATCACAATCTAGACCATCCACTACGAGTGCACATATTTCACTACGAATGAAGAAATTTGGGGAAATTAAACTAAGAAAACCTAAGTAAATCAATAATAGTATATATCATTAAGTTACCCAACACTATATCAGTAAGCCCCATTTGTATTAAATCAATGACTTTGTAGTATTGTTAATGGAAGCAAATAACAATAATAATATAGATCAAATGAAAACTTAGAAGATCAGCGAAATATTGTTCTCTCCTCTGAAACATCATATGTCAATATGAGAACACAGCATATAATTTTTGTAAATTAAATTTGAAAATTCAAATGATATTACCTTTCTTTCAGCTTGCTATTGTTGATGGAACACTGTCTTTGTGTAAGCTGAAGAATTAAGAGATATTGTTGAAGTAGATCTCAATCTTATTAACTATTTTTGGACAACCAATAGGATAATGTTTGACTTAATTCCTTAACCTGTAGTAGTCAATAGCAATAATAATGATAAGTATCCAATATAATTGGCTAATTAAAAACGTAGGTGCACAAAACGAGGAAATCATAATACCATTTTTTTTACTAAATAATAATAATAATATCTTCCCCAAGTTCCAAATTCCAAAACACACTAAACAGAGCTATGTTAGATAGACTGAGACACCTTTTTTCTCTTTCTTTTTTTTTCCATTGCTCGATAACTTAGCTAGCTACCCACGTTGTGTTGCAAAAGATAAAGCTTTTAAAAGTGAATGTGATCAGATCATATCCAAATAATTCTTATTCCACAATCATGCATCTATGAGAGTACTATGACCCTACAATACAAATTTTAATCTCTGGGGTGACGTTGATACAAACGTACCTAAATTTGTCTATCACCATAACCCTGGATGCTAAAGTGTGTATTTATTGTCTCTATATTCACTTCCAGAATCTACATAAATTACTAAATGATGTACATTTATATATGTAAATGAAATCTCACCAAGTGAAATTGATAGTTAAATACTTATGTAAAGTTTTTTTTAATCAATTCCTTAGGACTATTAATTTCCTAAAAGTATCTCTGCATTCCAACTTAATAAATAAAACCACTGCGTAATTTCCTCACTTCAATTGCTCCTAGTCAAATGCCAAAATAAATAAATAGTTTTAAAAACTGAAATATATTTTAGTGTAAAGGTTAGTGTCGGTTACCTCATGGATGTGAGGTCCACATTCCAGAGAGTGGTCTTGGAGATTAATATGAGAGAAAGTGACATGAATAATGGCATGGCTGAGCCCAAATTACTTCTTTAATACCTAGTTTTTTTTTACTTGAGATTAGTAAGGATATCTCTAATCTGATTGAAGGCTGAGCCCAAATTATTGGGGTTGTAAGCAAAACAGTACAAGACATAGAGTAAAACAGTACAAGACATAGAGTAAAAGGGCATTATGGAGTATAAGGCTGCAAGAATGGCATAAACATGAACGCGGTTTCCTTGGCCCTTGATTTATGTGTAGCAACTGTCTACGAAAGCTACCATCTTAATCTCAGGAATACAATTAATTCAAAGATGGGGCCATCTTCACTTTATTCCTAAGCTAACCACACATAAATGCATGAATCAACAAAATAACAACAATGCCAAGATTAGAAAAACAACAACAAAGAGAAGGAAGAAAAAAACACGAGTTCACACATGTAGGTTTCTTAGAATTAGCAGACAAAACCGTAACTAGATAAGCAAAATGGGAAAGAGATAGATCAATTCCGATTTCCTCCCCTTTTCCTTGCCTATTTACAGCCCCATCATTTAAATTCTCGATAAGCAAATGCTTAGAACCAATCAGCACAAAACAGAGCAAATTTTATAATATATTCTTTTTTATATATATTTCAATTCTTCATGACATTATGGTCCCCAGATGACCAACTAGACATAAACTGTATTTGCAGATGGTTTATATCAGAAACTTGAAATTAAAGTAGGTCATTCGTTCCTCCGAGACTACATATACAGCTAACACATTTATATTGTATTAAATTAATGAATTGAACATTGTCGAACAGAGAAACTTGCAAATTTATTAAATTAAACTATCTATATTATAGGCATGAACCAAGCACCAAGTAAAACATAGCTAACAGATTAGAGATTTCATCTCATGTTTGGGTTTTACAAATTCCGAAACATTCCAATCCCTAATTTCTGACAAACCCTCCCTATCCCTAATAAATCAACCCTAATTCCTAACGAATGACTATAGAGAGAAGTCGAAGAGAGACGGAGACGAAGTGAGCACACTTACAGTCGGGCATCGAAGAGACGGAGACTGAAGCAGAGTCGAAGATAGACGGAGACTGAAGTGAGCTACTGTCCGGAGACGGAGACAAGTCGCGAAGAGAGACGGAGACTGAAGTGAGGGAGAGGGAGACGGAGTCGATCGAGATCTACTGTCGCAGGGCTTGATTTTTTTTCTAATTAGGGTACTAAAAGCTGCGCAAAACATTTTGAGAGGGAAAGATTTTTTTTTTTGGCCAGAGAGAGGGAAAGATTTATTTTGGCGCAAAACATCAAAATTATTAAAAATAATTTTTTCAGTGTTTAATTAATTGGGAAGGTTTTATTTTGTTCTAAAAAAAATTTTTGATAGGCCATAGACTTGATCATGAGCCAGAAAGCCCGTCCGGCCTGATCTACCTAACCCGAAAAAAATGAAAAGAAGTCTGAAAATAAAAGCCCAAAAAAAACGAGCCCGAATTTTAAAAAACCTGTTTTAATATGGGTCGGGTTGGGCTTATTGTTCAACCCGGCTCGTATTAATATACATATATCATACATTTTTATATATGTATATTGTATAATATATTCCTTAATATATATAAACATAATATATATTTTTATAAATATATAACTTTATAAAACTAAACCACATTAATTCCAATTTTTAATTTCCAAATCAATTATACTATTCTTATTCCACAATCAATTCCAATTTATAAAATCCAAATCAATTATTTCTCTAATATTTATATTCTTCCTAATCCCTCTCAATCACCATTCAATTTCCAATATAATATATATTTTAATAAATATATAATTTTAAAAAATGAGTACTTCACAATAAATTTTGAAATACACACAATAATGTTTTAAACATGATAGTTTGACTTTCAAGAACTTACAAGCATATTGAGTGAGAGTAAATTTAATGTGTAATTTGTAAAAAAAAAAAGACCTAAAATTAAGCCCGGTCCATATTTATTAAAAATGGGCTGAGCCCGGCCTGAAATAAAACAAGCTCGGGCCTACTTTTTGTTTGTTATTACCCCATAAAGTCCGACCCGTATTTTAACGAACCCGGCCCATGATCAGATCTAATAGGCCACCCACTAAAAGTGTAGCCTAAAAGGAAAAATATAGGCAACGGTTCAAATTTGTTGTTTATTTAATCAATGGGTACGGTTTTAGAGTGTAGCTCAAAAAGTATTGTATAAAGGGGTATATTATTGACTATATGGAAAAAATAGTCTATTTCATGATTAGGTAACAGTTTTTGGCCGTTGTTAAGATTAATGTTGCCATAGAAAAAAAAAATGTAGTCATTGATGACTTCTCTAAACAGTATGGTGGTTATTAAGCTCAGTTTATTAGTTTATATTGTATTTACGTAAATTTTGATGTTTCTGTTAAAATTGGCATCTATTTCCATTGGCAATGAAAGTAACTTGGTTTCCTCTTTAAAATATAAATACTATATAGTATAGGAGCCATAACATAATCACCATGATTCACCAACATACCAGTTTGAAATAGGCCCTTTACCCTTGACAATTGACTCAATCATTCTTCCAAAACTTAATATACTTCCCATCATCCAAACACCAATCAAAATTATTCTTCAAAAATCCCAATTGCATACCTCTCCGAGTGTTAGAGACTTGAGATCCTCTCTTAACACTTTGAAATAGAATAAGATTATTACCACATTTATTCTTATATCTTATAACTTTCACCTACATTGCATCTTTTTTTCCGTGAGATTTCATCCCGGCTTTATTATGTAAGTAGAATTTGAGGTCATTCTAGAACAGTTTTTTGCTTTCCACCTTGGTGATTAGTTATATTTCAGTACAATTGACCATTGGTGTTTCATATTGTTGCTAAATTTTTTAAGAAATGTTTGTCTTTATATTTTATAAGCCAAAAAGTACTATTTTGGTTTCTCTGTTATGCTCATTGTTCTAAATAGGTTCCTCAGTTATTTTTCGTTTCATATTGGTCCCTCAGTTATTCAAAACTTGTCAAAGTTGGTCCTTCTAACGTTTTCCATCCATTTTTCCGTTAAAAAAGAGGAAAAATAAACTTTCATCCCCAAAAGTTTTATTTTCTTATATTAAGATCCTTTTCTTTTTATAGTAGGATCAAAACGTAAGAAAAGGAAATAAATTAATATTTTAAGTGAATTTACCCAAAAACAAAAAATATCTCTCTCAAAATCTGGGAATGTAATTTTAATTCCACCAATTTCACTATATCTATAACGAATTCTTCGTCGGAATGCCATGAACTCAAGAATCGTGATAACATATCCATGGATTCAAGCGAAGCCCTCGTTCACGTTTCTTCTCTCTCACTATGTTTTTAGCGAATTCACGAACTTCTGAAGCGGCGATTCGTAGTCGCTTTTCGGATCCTATATTCAATTGCTTATGGATCTTCCATACTATGGGTACCACAGAGGCGAACCTGTGGGTACTGATCACGGTTGCTTCTTCGAAAGCTTGCGCGAACTTACGTTGTTCCAGCGATGGCGATAGATCCTTAGGGTCAAATCCGTAAGCGATTTTGCAAATGTTATCGAATGCGAATCATTGAAGAATATCCTGGAAATCGAGGATCTGGTTTTGGGATGCGGCAGTGGCTAAAATTGGGACGAGTCGATCGTTGAGTTCAGTGTCGACGACGTGTTCGATGAATTTACGAAGAGACTTGGTGAATTCCCAGATTTTGAGAGAGAGAGAGAGAGATTTTATTTTTGGGTAAATTCACTTAAAATGTTTATTTACTTCATTTTCTTACGTTTTGATCCTATTATAAAAAGAAAATGACCTTAATATAAAAAAATAAAACTTTTGGGGATGAAAGTTTATTTTTCCTCTTTTTTTAACAAAAAAAATGAATAGAAAACGTTAGAGGGACCAACTTTGACAAGTTTTGGATAATTAAGGGACCAATATAAAACGAAAAGTAATTGAGGGACCTATTTAGAACAATGAGAATAACAGAAAAACCAAGATAGGACTTTGGCCTATTTTATAATTAATCTCATCTTTGATGAGTTTATTCCACATACAGATATTAATATAAGTTTTTTTTTACAGAACAAAATATTTTTAAGTTTTCGAGTATTTGCATACATTTACTCAAAACTATCATATTGGTAAACAATTTATACAAATGTTTTTTTTTTTTAAATGGTCTTCAGCATCTTAATTCTGATCAGATGTATCTCAATTCTATTTCTAATTTGTGTTATTTTGAATTATAAAAATCCAAAAGAAGGTTATAAAATATAAATGTAAAATTAAAAATTACTCTACACTTTTGTTTTTTTAAAGAAAAAAAAGGCTTAAGTGCACTTTTGGTCCCATAACTATGACAAAAGTTTCATTTTGGTCTCATAACTTTTTTTGTTGTAATTTTGATCCCATAACTATGACAAAGGTTTCATTTTGGTCCCATAACTTTTTTTGTTGCAATTTTGGTCCCATAACTTCTCAAAAAGTTCCACCGTTAGTCCCTTGCTGAATTCCATCCATATTTAGCCGTTAAGTATGACCTGACATACTGACTAGGATCATCATGTGGCACAATAAAATGAAATGGACCGAAATAGGACATATTAAAACTTATCTCTAGGTTCCTGGCTATCCTATGCTGATACTGTTTCACACTTCTAAATTTCGATGTCCTCAAAACCCTAATTTCTCCCACCCTAAATTCTCCACCGCCACCGACTGAGCTTTTCTTCTCCAATTCATGGCTGAAACCAAGAGCCTGGATGAACCTACATTCCTCTCCAAGCGTAAGCCTGATGTAAACGGTGAAGATTCTCAAGAGCATTCCAACAAAGCTCAGAAGCTCGAAACCGAAACCCTACACGATAACTCGCTGGCCCCACCTGATGAAGCTAAAAAATGTGAAGCTTCTCTAAAGTCGAATGACAATGGTGAGGATCCCCATAGCAATTGTTCTTCTGTCGCCGAGGGGAAAGTCGAGAAAGTGGAGTCCGATGTAGTTGCAGATGAAGGTGGCGACGAGGACGGCGAGGCAGACGGTGGACGTGATCATGGTGAGGCAGACGATGATGGGGACGAAAATGAAGATGAGGATGAAGAGGAATCAAATGGAGAGGCTGAGGTGGACCGAAAGGGTAAAGGGATCTTGAGAGCTGACAAGGGCAAAGGGAAATTGATAGAAGAAGACGATGAGGATGACGATGATAGCGACGATGATGATGATTCCAGTGACAATGGGGTTGCCTCTGATGGTGATAGTGATCTGTCTGATGACCCGCTCGCGGAGGTGGATTTGAATAACATTCTGCCTTCAAGGACTAGGAGACGGACAATTCATCCTGGAAAGTTTATTGCTAATGATCTGGGCAATGATGGTGAGGATGATGATAGCGATGATAGCGATGTATAAGTTCGGAAGGTTAGTAGGAAATCAGAATAGTTAGTGGGACAGCTTTGCTATAGATTGTGAGAACTTATGTTTTGGAAACGCGAAATGATACAATTATGCCATTTCTATTTGGATATTTCAACTCAAATCAGACAATGCTTATACTTTCTACTCAACTGTGATATATATAGGTTCGCCCTTTTTCGTTTTATTTGTGCTTGAAAGTCGATGGCAGTGTCTTACTCCTGCTAGTAGATGAACTATCTAGTTATATGATGGTTTGGGGTAAATGATTGTTTAATTCAGGATTTCCTAATTGTTGAATAAAAAACGTTTGGATATCTATGAGCTTTTTACAATTAAGTGAAATACATTGGGTCATTCACCGAACCTTGCATATATACCAAGGATAAAACAACAAACTCAGCCATACTCCGCCCTGGGGTTGGTTGTTTAGTTCCACAGTGCAGGGGAAGCAGGGGCGAGAGAGAGTCATTTGCCCAGTACAGGCAAGTTACATGCCAAGAGTTGCCTAGTTATCGCACAGCATGGGCAAGTGACTTGTCTTATCCGGGACTAACTTAATACCTGAAATGAGATGAAATGATCTTTTCATGGAACGAAATCTTCTTCTGATGGATTGCATTCAATTTGCCAACCCTGAAGAAAAAGTTCACGTCATGGAGACACATCTTTATTGTTTACTGTAGGTTTCTTTGAGCCTAAAAGAAATTTTGCCCCTGGTTCTTCATGGGCCGTTCTATTTGCATGTTCATCATAATTTTTCAGTTCAGTCCCATTGCAATTCATTGATAATCTATAATGTGTCAAATTATATGTTGAGAGTTAGCTGTGTCCTAACTTTATTGTTTAAACCAGAATCTTCTATATCATTCTTCAACCCATCATAAATTATTGACTGCCACGTTTATTTGGTTAAAACATCGTATGTTGTTTGAGGGACACTAGGTAGTGCTTTTGTAGTCCATGCTTGTGATTAACTGCTTGTTTCATAAAGAACTTTACTCTCATTGAATGTTTTCCATGTGTTTTTCTAACTGAGATAGCTTTTATGTTGAATTTATCTCTATTTCGAGAGTAGATCCAGTGACGTATAGATCTGTTTAATTGTGTAAAGCGTCGCTCAGGACAGTGAGTATTTAATTTCTTTTCTCTTTCATTCATCTTTCTCTGTCACTATTTGTCTCTCGTTTTCATTCACACTATTATTCAACGACATTCTTACTTCAGCTGATCCATTCGTAGCTTTTCATGTGTATAGTCTACAATGGTTCAGACAATAATGAGGGCAATATGTGCCTTTTCACTAGTGTAAGATCTTATATGATGGAGCATTATCAACAGTAGTTTATTATCCTTTATGATAAAACTTTCAATGCAGTTCCTGACGATAACATGTGCGGGTTACCCTCCTCCTGTCTAAATTTTATGCAAAAGCTTACTTCTCCTTATCAAAGAAAATGTTGAGTTGATGTAAGGAATTGTTTGTTAGGAACCCATGTATAATAACATTATTGGCTTGGAAAAACTGATTGCTTGGCAATAATCTTCTGCAATAGATACGGACTAGAATTCCATGCTGAAAGTGAACAAATATCCCCCAACCCTCCCTCTCACGTTTTATATAAAATAAATCAATAAGCCTTTTTAAGTTAAGCCCAGCATCACTCTGTTTTTAGCACAGAGCTATAATTGTGCTGATTATAAGGTGGAAGTAATCAACCGTTATTTAAAATGCTTTGTATTGGGTTTAGTGATTTGCATTATATGAGTTGTTCTGGGTTAATCAGACTCATCTTTTCGCCTTAGTGGAGGGGAACAGAGGAATACAGATTTCTATAGTCGCTCAAGCCTTGTTCAGTTTTTCCTTTACTCTTTCCGTTTTGATTGTTTGATACATATTTAGTTGTTCTTAGCTGGGCTTAGACGAGTATAATGAGGAAAGGGATTGTAGGTCATTAGGTTTGCTCAATTTGATTACCTTTTCTGCTACAAGGCTTTGGCGTCTGTAGAACATAGGAGGATAGGACATGTATGTAGAACCATTTCATTACAATTATAGTTATAGACGCAAGCAACTCTTTCATTGTGAGAGTTGTAAAACTAGTTAGGGTTTTTAACACAAAGTCACAAAAAGGTGAGAACAAGAGCATGCATAAGCAAGTCAAGTGGTAGGTAATGAGTTTGGCTTTTGACACAACTTTTTCTTAGGGTTTCATGATCTAGAAATGGTAAGTGGGTGACATCAGCGAACCATGTTTAGTTTATGTGGTCCTCCTCTTCCTAACTCTCTCCCATCCATTTCATTCATTTGCTCTGTTATTTGTGAGCATGAGATGAGGCCCATTTCTCATTTGTTACTTGCCAGATTCATTGTGGGACAGTTTCTATGGAAATGCAAGAAATGGGACATCTTATGCTTCTTTTACTAACAACCCTTTCCCCCATTATTAACACACTTCTTCTCACTTCACTTCTGTGAATCCCATTTCACATACTAATCATCCATCTCATAAATGGAGGACCATCTTGCATTGTCACGCGTTATGATGCCGCATGCTACCCCCTTTGTGGGTCTCTCTATAACATTAACTCAAATAAATAAATAAATAAATTTCCATTCTAAAATATAAATAGGTTAAATTAATTATTAATAGAACCATAACCATTAAATATATCACCAAAAATATATTTTATTTATATAAAAATTATTGGAATTGATTGTCTCAACATTAATTCGTTCCTTTCATGTTAATATTTTATTTCATCCACTACCTCAGCATTCGAGTCTCTTTCTTATAGGTCAATAATTGGGAATCATTTTCCAAATTTTGGATTTCAACGAGTTGCGTATAGATTATAGTGGTTGGATAACCTTGTAATGCTTGAAGTCCTCATGTACTTCACATGGCTGCAATTCTAGCTAATCATTGAAGAGGCAAATATGAAAATGGAGATGATCATGAGTTATCACCCCCGTTTTTGTTTTTTTGTTGTTTTCTTCCCTTTTAAATAATACTTTTCCTATCTTACCTTTTTACAAATTAATGTTCTTCTCCTACCTATACGCCAGTGGAGCTATAATTGTATTTGATTATAATTTCTAAACACCCTTTTGGCCTAACCTTTACTTCTTCATTAGAGTTTTGTGCAATCAGATAATTAGCTGTGCTTGCATTTGCATATCAACGTCATCTCATTCAGCATTTGTTCAAGTTAAAGACAAATTTTGCCAGCCCAGAAACACCGATACCCTACCTTTTTGCTATTAATGAAAATATTATACTACAGATAATTCAAATCTTTCGGAATAATATATAGTTCTCTCTCTCTCACACACACATATTTATATACCTAACCTTTTTTCCAAAGATAATTTAAGCTCTACAAATCATGTCACATTAATAAATACTTAAGTCTAGTTGTTATAACCTGTGATCCATGAAGTCTCATTATCGAGTGAAAAGGAACTTTTTTTAGGGTGTCAGATTTGAACACTTTTTTAGGTATAACGTTAAGTACATGGCAGTGAAATAGAAGAGATTAATAATAATATGGATTGCTTAAACAATTAAACACGAGCTTTCTTGGCTGATTGGCTGGCTTAATTTTCCTTCTTTTTTTTTTTCTTGGGTTTGTTTATTATTATTTTCAAAAGGGGGGCAAAATGACCAATTGTCCAAGACTTGAGACTCAGAAAATAACAGAAGCAAAAGCAAAAGCCAAAAAGGGCAGGAATAGTCAAAAGTCAGAAGTAGCACATTTCACAGGAACGAAACTAATGAAGTGTGAATTGTTAAAGTGCACGAAATGCATAATATGGTCAAAATTGTGCATTTCATATATTTCAATAGATCTGTTTCCATCATAGACAACTCTCTTGACTTATGAATCCTGTTGTGCATAACTATTAATTACAAAATTCAACTGAAATCTTCATGATTTGGAAAAGTTATCATTTTTTAGTTAATTGTTCTTGAGATCATTAATTTAACTAGTTTTTTTTTCCAGTAATATATATATATATATATATATATATATATATATATGATGGACCAGAAAAATAATTGGCAGAGAGTAGAGAGGGTGACCCACCATCACATGCATGGCTAAAGGGAGATCCTCTAGGTAATGAAAATTTCTGAGTTTGAATTTGAACTATCAAAAATTGTTAGGTGACTTGGTCACTTATTTTGAAACTAGGCAAAACAAAAAAATAAGGAAGCTATCAACAGACGTTTGGAATTGATGTTATATTATTGTTGAAATCTCACATTGCTTAGTTCAAAGATTTTTTATATAATAAGGTAATCATCTTCTCTTAAGAGCTCCTTTAGAGTGAGTTAAACCTTTTTATCAAAGTCATGTTTAGATATGTATAGATGGATGAGCTTTACTGTAGGCTGTTTTGGGAATAACCTGTTGGCTTCACATTCTTATGTTGGGCGTAAGGAAGGCTTGTTGAAGTCTCACATTGCTTAGTTAAAAAGCTTTTAAACTCTATATATAATAAGACAATTCTCTCCATTTGAAAGCTCTTTTAGGATAAGTTAGATATTTTGACACTTAGCAAAATAAGACAATTCTCACGGGTAATTAGAAGGTTTTGCCAACCTAGCTACTAGGATTTGATAAAATGTTACACGCAAAACCAGTATTAGATGTCATTAGATATAAAAAGCTTAGGGCCTGTTTGGCAACCATACATTTCAATCTCATCCTATTTTAATCCTAATCTCAACCTAAAATTAGATGAACAGTTCAGTTTGGGTGTTTGTGTGGCACATAATCTCATCTCATCTCATCCAAATCATCATCTCATCCAAATCATCATCCCATTTATCATACATTTACTAATCTACCCCTATTTATATACCTATATTTACCTACACTCTAATACAAATATAAAAAAGATAATTAGACAAAATAGTAATTTCATACCATCATTATTTCATACCATTTCTACCCCTATACAAATTAAAAAAATCCATAATCATATTTCAACCAACCACAATCATTACATACCCTTTTATATAATTTCACACCCTATTATACATCATTTTCTCTCAAACCATCCAAACGCTTCATCTCATCCTAATTTCAACATCATCTCATCTCATCTCATAGGTTGAGATTGGATTGAGATTGGATTGAACTTACAAGTTCCCAAACAGGCCCTTAGTTTGGACTTTTGCTATAGCTAGTTGCTGCGATAGGAGAGAAGTTCATTGATGAAGTTAATTTTCGAGTTGGAAACAATTTTTTCAGTATTTATCACCAATTGTTAGAATTAAAAGTTTATCGTTCAACCACGAGTTATGATTATATAATATTATTTGTAACAATCTATGTAAAGCAGATATTATTCATGAAAAAAAAAAAAAACTCGACACATTTTGCAATATAGAAAATGTGGTTTCTTTATTTTAGCACCACATAAAGGGAATCAATTTGACATGCCCATCGTGCATGCAAGAAATGGTGAGGCAAATGGTCTCTTGACTCCACCGTTTCCACTATTACATAATTTTAATAACAAGATAAGATAGCTTCTCTTACCTTTTATCTTCATATATAAAAAAAATTATCCTGTTTTTTTTTTAATTTCTTTAAATATAATAGCTGCGTCCTGGGTTAGGAGATTTGGCCCCTCCGTAAAATGCCCCTTTTAGTAGACGGAACTATTGAAGCAATAACATTGGAACCAAAAATAAATAAAGTGAAAATGATACCCAAAATCCCAAATAACATTTTCTACGCACAATGCATGGATTTTTTTTAAAAAAATATAGAACAATAATTTTTGAATAATTATCCAACTCTATTTATTTTAATTTTAGTATTTGTTTTAGTAAATTAACAATTTAGTCTTAAAAAATTATTGAGTTAATAATTCATTTTTTTGAAAAACTAAAAATACATAATTTACTTCCTAAAAGATCAAATCACTATACTTGTTAATTTTTTAATGAATTTAATAATATACATTTTTAATATTTTAAAAATTAAGTTATATATCTTAATATATCAACAATTGAATCATAAAATCAACTATATTGAAAGATTAAATTATTATTATTATTATTAGTTTACTTATGTTCTCCTAAATAATGGAGTTCTTCGTGGTAATTCAGACGATTACTTGTCCTCTGGTAAATTTTGTAACAAAACCTGCAGGTTAAAAAACAACGATGTATCTGGCCAAAAAAAAAACAACGATGTACTTTGGAATTTCTAAATACCTTGAGATTGCTGTATC
>QANZ01038900.1:14601-29580 GCA_003254925.1 Chamaecrista fasciculata
GAAGAGATAAATTCCATCGTGTATAGAATGCCAATTAGTCAGGAAAGTGGACGATATGTCTACTCGACTTTTAACTTAGTGGATGATGATTGCATGGAGTCAATGATGGATTTACACTTGACATTAATGGGAAACTCAATGCTTGTGCTTGAGTTGTATGTAGAAGCTGTGAACTGTGCAATTGATCTGAATAATGAAATGGTCCCTGCCTTTGAAGAAGTCCCCGCACAGAACAGACATTTTATTGTCCCTGTCTTTGAAGAAGTCCCCACATAGAACAGAAATTTAATTGTCCCTGCAGCTGAGAATTTTGCATCCTCAAGTGTGTATCGATTTGAGTTTGACTTACCTGGAGGCACGAATAATATAGCTGGATGTACTGGGGAGGCGGGTCCGTCACAACGAAAAGTTGATGACCATGACAATGTCAATACCGACTACGACGAAGAATTCGCCTTTGAGGATGAGTCCCTCGGTAGTGAAACACCACCCGAGGATTCTGGTGAGGAGATGGATGACACAGCTGGTCATAGAAATAATGATGCCCAAACGAATTCCGTTCCTGCTCGAGAGTATCGCCCTTGGGGTTACAATTTTTTTAATATGTATGTTGATGTACAAGGGGCAGACCGGGATCCTGAGTATGTTGACAAAACCAATTATGATGCAGAGTTGCGTCTTGGGAAGATGTATCAAACTAAAGATGCTTTCAAGCTAGCAGCCAAATTATTTTCGATTAAGTGTCGACGAGATTTCATTGTATACAAGTCGGGCGTCACGGCTGAAGAGTACAGATGCAGGCACTATTTGCAACTGTCGTATAAATGCCCGTGGAGGGTCAGGGCTGCTGTTAAGGATGGCGACACACATTGGACGGTAACGAGGATTGGAGGTGATCACAGTTGTTTATGTCCTCCCAATGACGACGAGAATCAAGATCATCGAAAACTTGATTCAGACGTCATCGCATGTAGGATTGTAGGGCTGGTTAGTGACCACCCGAAGACTTCCGGAAAGCAGATTATACACATGATGTGGAGTGAGTTTGGGTTCCAAGTCAGCTATAAAAAGGCATGGGCGGCAAAGTATAAAGCACTTAAAATTGCCTTCGGTGATTGGGAGGAGTCATATAACCGTGTTCCTCAGTTTCTTAACGCCGCAGAAGCATGTATGCCCGGGACATTTACTGACTTTAAGACGGTTCCCATGGACGACACAAACGCACAATTTCGTCGTGCATTCTGGGCTTTCAGACCGTGTATCGATGCATTTCCGCATCTAAAACCGATTGTGTAGGTGGACGGGACTTTCCTCACTGGTAGGTACAAGCACACTTTGCTGATAGCCTGCTTTCAAGACGGTGACAGAAAGATTGTGCCTCTTGCATTTGCAATTGTCGAGAGCGAAAAAGGAAGCGCGTGTAAGTGGTTCCTCCAAAGATTGCGCAGACATGTTGTGGGCATGGATAGGCAAGGAGTTTGCCTTATTTCTAATAGGGCCACTGGAATCATTGAAGCTGTGGAGGATCCACGATGCGGGTGGCAGCCCCCGTTAGGGTACCATGTCTTCTGCCTTAGACACATCGCCAACAATGTGATGACTAATTATAAACAAAAGTCGCTCAAGATAGCGGTCCAAAACATAGGTATGTTATTTTATCTGTCGCTAATTTTGCTCTACTGAAGCTGTATATATTGTTAGTCACTAATTATACAAATACAGGTTACCAACTGCGGCGGGATAAGGCAGATTCTCTTTTGGGAGAGTTGGAGTTGATAAACCTTGAGTGTTACAACTACTTGCCTCCGAGGGAGCAATGGATGCAATCCTACAACGAGCGTCGTCGCTTCTACCACATGACGACAAAACTGGTTGAGTGTATCAATGACGTGTTCAAAGGATTTCAGAAGTTACCATTAATGGATGTCGTCCAAGGCTCATATTACCGGCTGAACAGGTTCTTCCAGGAACGTCGTGAGACATATGTAGCTCAGCACAGACCAGCAAGGTCCACTCCGAGACCGTAAGGGTTGCAATGGACAAGAACATAGCTCGATCATCCTCATTGCGTGTCACACAGTTCGATGCAGAGAGCCTTTTATTTGAGGTCCTCGACCCTTACGATGAAAGTACTTCTCAATTCGGACGGACATATAAACTTGAGCTTCAAGCTCGTAGGTGTGATTGTGGGGCATTTCAGGCAAAACATTACCCCTGTGTGCACGCAATGGCTGCTTGTGTGCGTATGGGTTGGGACTCGTTGGCCTACGTACATCAATGCTTCCGATTGGATACAATGATACAGGCATATAACACTCACTTTCAACCTCTTGGCGACGTCTCATCATGGCCGCCGTATATGGGTCCAACCGTGTGGCCTAACCCCGAGAAACGGAGGAGCAAATATGGTCGGCCCAAAGAGGCCCGCATTCACACCACTTTTAAATTTGAGGCCAGCTTGATTTATGCTCTAGTCGAGCGATGGCGGGCGGAGACCCACACGTTTCATATGCCGCAGGGAGAGTGCACGATCACTCTCCAAGATGTCGCCATACAGCTGGGACTACCGTGTGATGGGGACCCAGTTATTGGCCATACAAATGGAGATTGGAGACATTTGGTCGGCTGACTTTTGGGTCACACACCCCACGAAACACATGTTTAAAGGACATCGGTTGAAAATGGGCTGGTTATTTGACAATTTTAATGCACAGCGATTTCCAGAAAAATCCCACAGAGGAGCAGGTGCAGCAGTTTGCACGAGCGTATATACTACGCATGATCGGCGACTGGTTGATACCTGACCAATCAAGTAATTTAGTGCACTGCATGTACCTGCGTTTCCTGGAGAATCTCGAGTTGTGCGGGAGATACAGTTGGGGTTCAGCTGTATTTTCAAACTTGCATAGCGACATGTGTGATGCCACGAAACCCGAGGCTAAGGGGATGGGCGGTTGCATCTTTCTTATACAACTATGGGCTTGGGATCGATTCCTGTCATTAGCCCCACATCTCAGAAACAAACCACCCGCCCGAGATCTGTATGTGGAGTGGGGCTTTCCACCACCACCTTTGGGACACCGGTATGTGTGTTTCCGTGTATATTCATGTTATCCCTTCCATTGACATTATAATTTTTACTATATTATACTAATGGTTTTCATTTATGCGTAGGTGGGCTGCAATTCTTAACCATTTCTTGCCATGGGATGAATCTGTACTGTGGTACTGCCAGTGGATTGATCATCATCAAGGGCGTGAAGTATGCATGACAATTATTACTATATTGTATAATTTTAATTTTTATTTCATTATGCTTAACGTTGCCTTTTTCCAGTTCATGTGGCAGCCATATGACAATGATGCCGTCGTGGCAGCCCGCATCCCTAACTACTGTCTGCAGAACTCTTCTGTGTGGCGGTCCTCATGTTCGCTGTTATGTATGCATATAGTCGAGTGGCACCACCCTGATCGAGTGCTGCGACAGTTTCAAATGGACCAACACCTTCCTGGTCCTGGAGTCAACTTAGACAACTTGGGTTATCACGGAAGAGATCTTAGAGGACAAACCCAAGTTGACTGGGAAAATAGACATCATCCATTTGTCATGTCTTGGGCCCAGCGGAATAATACCGTCTTCAGTATAAATGCGCCGTCTAGGCCATTGGTTAGGCTTGATCAGTACCTCAAGTGGTACAGAAGGCACACATGGCGATGGTTGGACCCCATGGGTGGAGCCATCATGTATGCGGTGCGTAAATCATATTTAATTTCTCGTGATCGTGTATTTAATATTTTTGTCGTATAATCACTTATGTTTACGACTTCATGCAGGTTGACGGTTTTGACAGGCTGGAAGAACATGCTAACAATCCAGAGGCCACTGTTTCAGAATTAGCCGACCAAGTCAAGAGCATTTCTATTAATGTCAGGGAGGCATTAAGTGAGGGGCTGGAGGCACATGGGAACATGCTGGCACGCAATCGTCAGGCACCCGCCAGGCCAGACGTTAATTTGCCAGAAATTCCTCCGACACAGTCACCACCAAGAAACAAGAGGTGGCGGTGATAAGTCTGATTTTAGGCAGACTTTTAGGGGATATTTTGTCTATATTTGAATATTATATCTAAAGATTTATCCCCAAAATATCATAGATTCTGGATTTTCTCTCAAACTTCAAATCAAAGTGAAAATGTGATATATTTTTTTTGGAAATAAAATACTGAATTAAATTAAAAGGAACTAAGCATGACTTATCTCAAATTTATTTTGTTGTTTGTCTGCAAGTAGAGGTAGTAGAGAGAAAAATAAATATTTACATTGCAATCTTATTCTTGAATGAATATTGTAAAAAGAGATTGAGTTTGTTATTACGATGAGATAAATAAAATACTTATTTCTCTCTCTATATCAATTTATTTATTAAGATACATATTTAAAAAAAATCAGTTTAATCAATTGTTCTGTTTAGAAACAACGACCAAGACCAAACAAAGTCAATGGTAAAACGCTAACCTTAAAATTTTAAAAATCAAAATGAAGTGAAAAATAATTGAAGAAGTCAAGAAACAAAATGAAATTTATCCTATATTTGAGGAAGCAAAATGATATTTTGACGTACATTTTAAAAAATAAAAATGAGAGAGAGGGTAGGTAAAAAAGAGAGGAGAATGAAAGGAAAAAAGTGGAATAGAAATGTGAAGTGAAAGAATGATTTAATGGAACAACAATTGGAGGGAGGTGGGGTCGTTCATGGTTGACAGGTTCAGTAAGTGAAGCAACACATCAGATCAGATCAGTCCCCACTCCCTACGTGGGCTCCACAATCTCATTACCCATAACAATCTCAATTATCAACCATTGTCTTTCCAATTATTATTTTTTTTTCAATTTTCTGTCTGATGAGAAATTTTATTTTTTTTACTGCAGATCATTCACTTAAATGTAAATAGCCGGTTACAAAATGTTTTTCATAATAAGATTCGAACCTTCAACCCAAAGAATCATTATGCGACACTTATGTGATTTGTCCAACTATAATTCTTGTGTATGTGTTCATTGTGTTGTGCTTATTTATTCATAAAAACTTATTGATAAGTGGTGATTAAAGAAATGGATATTTCAATATCTAAATTATTAAATGGATAAGTAAATGGTAGCTTACAGTAATTAATTACTAAAAAAAACTCATATTTGATTTTAAGTTAATTAAAATGTATACTATTAATTTTTCTGTAAAAAAAAAATAAATCATAAGTTTATAAAGTTTTATTAATATATTTTTATTGATAAATGTAATATAACGAATATTAATGTAATTTTTTAAAAATATATATATAATTTTAATTGTTTTTCTGAAAGTTTTAAGATATTTTAAAAACCGAACCAGACAATGAATCGGGCGAAGTAGGGGTTCAAAGTTCAATGGTCCAACCGGAGTTCAACTGGGGTCGGACCGTTAATAATTAAATAAATTAAAAATAATATTTATTTTAAAATAATACAAATATACTAATAAATATTAAAAATATTTAATAAATTTTTTCAAATTTAAACTTGATTGAGTAAGAATGTGAGAATTAAAAGGATAAACGATTAAATATTGAAGTGAAAACTATCAAATAGATTATTATTTTGAATCTAAACTTAATAAGAAAAAAAATCCTTTAAAATAATATCATTTTAATCCCAAAAAGTAAAAAAAAAAAATGAATAAAACAACTCTGAACCAGCTCAACCCCAAACCATCCGGTTCAGGGCGATTTCCCAATTTTTGACCGGTTCTGGCGTTTCTCTATGCAACTCGGGACTGGACCACTATTCAGTTCAAGCAGTCTGATCCAATTTTCACAACAGTGCTTGAATGTCTTCCAAAAAAGAGATAATAGTTAATCACTTAATCGCATCAAAAAATTATATTACATGAATATACAAATATATTGGTGATGAAGTTGGACCATGTCCAATAATCAACTTGACATAATTATTTTGTATGATTAAACATAACAAACTTTTTTTGTTTTAACAAAAAGTTTAAGTAAATTGAGTTTTGAGGCTCATCAAAGTGAAGACATATCTCCCTATAAGTTTTCTTTTTTTGTACAGTCAAATGCCTATAAGTTTTAATTGCGTGCTATATACCCGCTTTGTTGATGTTTAATTTTTGTCCAAATAGTTCTTCACGTAAAATTAAAGAAAGAAATGTAACCTTAAATGATATTTGTTTACCCAAATATTAATGGATGAGATATAATTTTAATTTACACAAATTTTACAAGTTTAAGAGATAAAAAAAACACGTGAGTTTTAAATTCGAGGATGATAAATTATACAATAATCCTTAAATTAATATCTTTTTGAATATCTTGGTTTGTATTTTAAGAAAAATAAAAGTGTGTGGAAAATTGTAAGGAGATTGGAATTTATGGAGGAGACAAGAGGCAAGTGAAAGTATTTAAGTGATTGATGGTTAAATTGATTTTATATATTTTTATAAACTTTTATTTTTTATTTCAACTTAACGTGGTTATTTGATGAGTCAAGAGTGCGCTATGTGTTATTTTGATGAGTTGTTTTTTATTTAATTGTGATCATTAATAAATAATATCAAATTAAAGTTCAAATAACGAATATCTTGTTCATATTAAAATAAATGAAAATAATCATATTTATCTTGTTTTAAGTCTAAAGACAACAAATTTATAGTTACATGTTATTTTTGACAAATGTTTTTTTAATAATTATTAACAAATAAAGTTAAATTGAGTTTGGAAATATATTTGAAAATACCAAATAAACATGTTTGAAAATATATATAGCTGATGAATTGAAATTCATGCTAGATCAAAATTAAGTATAGCTTAACGGTGCTTGAATAATAGATATCATGACTTGGGAAAAAGAAAGAAAAAGAAAAAGAAAAGAGATCGAAGTTGAGGGTAAGGGAGGGATTATTATTGATTACTTAGCTAGATGAATTTAAACCCCCAACATACAGACGTGAGTTCATAATGGAAATTCCATTTCATATTGATTGCATTTGCGCCATAGTTAATGAGTTAAGAGTCCAAAAAAATGCTATCCTTTCAATTCTATCTTGTTATTGGGTGTGGCTATTAACCGGGAATCTCATACCAAGTGGGGAACTCATGTCTGAAACACATCTCTTAGTCTTCCGGCACATCAAAAGTTGCATATAAATCTCAGCTTTTTCTTCGATCACTTTCCTTTGATTTAATATGACAACATTGAATTTCAGTTTTCTACCTCTCAATTAATTCCTCCACATCGGTTCAATATCAACGAACTATGCAAAGATGGAGCTTTAACTAGTCTTTAAAGAGCAAAGACGTACAAATTATACTATCAGCATCGAATTTCTAAAAGACAATATTGAACGATTCTGCTTAGACCACAACGAGCTCGTTCGTTCGTTCTATCTATCTAGCTATAAGATCGAATATATATGAGTTTGATACATTGAATGAACATGTTTTATATCTAATAAAAGGAGGTTTGCCATGGGAAAGGCATGCATGCAAAAGCAGAATAATTCTTAAAAGATCATGTGATCCCCAGACCTAGCTAGTGATGCTCTCTAGATTGCTCTTTTTGGAATTGTTGGTTTAATTTAACCTACCTTGCATCTTAAAATATTCAAAGCTTACAGCATATAACAAAGTTTGTTTCCGAATTTTAATTTCCTTAGCTTCATGGAAGAAATCAAAGGGTTCGGGGTACACAGAGAATCTTTGTCTTGATTACCTTCCAAAATCGTTACGTTTATCATTCATTGCAATAAATTATGCATGCATGGTCAGCCGTAATATTTCAATCCACACATCTTTTTTTACTAGAAGCTAAGTATTTTTATTCGAAATACAGCCCGGTACTAAACATATACATTTTATTTATAAAAATTGTAACACCAGTTGATCGTTTGTGGGAAATTATTTATTTATATTATACTTAATTCTCGTTCAAATGATCAGATCCAATTCACACTCTAAATATATTCACGTTTACTTCATCACTAATATTGTATTTATTAATAAGAATAAATTACATTTTGGTATCTTGTTCTTTCAAAAGTAACACTTTGGTGCCTTATTAATAACCTTGATTTTTAGAAAGATAAAAAATTATAATTTTTTATTTTTGTCATAAAGTTTTTCTAATTACAAATTTAATATACATTTTTTCTTATATATATAATTAATCATACAAATATATGAATTTAATATTATCTTTAATATGATTGATCATAAACAAAATTTGTACCACGTATCAAATATTTATTGAAAAATTTTATAATAAAAATATAAATATTTTTACTTAAGCTTTATCTTTTTAAAACTAAACATATTGTTGTTAATTAGTTGCCATGTTTATTTCACTTAATTATTTAAAGATTATAGAACATTACTTAGCTTTATTGATTTATTTAATGAACTCAGCTCGTAAAATGGGGTTTGCAACAAAAAAAAAAGTTATGATGATTTTATGAGTAGAAAACAGAGTGGTGCATGGCTAGTTGTGTTTGTAATAATTAATCAAGATTACGAAATAAAATCCGGTAATTATCTGTATTTATTTATTCATTCAAATGGAATATAATCACATACAGTGAAAAGAGTTGGGTCGCACTTAATTAATTAATGCTTGTGGCGGGAAAATGAAGTGGTAGAACTTAGAACAGTACATATATATGACTGGAGTTGAATTGAAGAGAGACAATCATATAAAAGTAAACATAGTCGTGTTCCCTAATTATATAATACATGATATACGAGTACAGTAAATAGGTAATTAAAGGAGGATTCACACAAGTACAGAGTTGGTTAAGAGAGGAATGATTAAGTTAATTATGTAGAGTTAGAAGGAAGAAGGAGGAAATGATAGTGGGTGCTAAAAAAGCAAAATAAAGAAAGGGCCATGAATTAATTCTAATTTCTGATGCAAAAAGGCGAGAGAAAAACGAGATTGGAACTAAAGTGAATAAGAGGATTTGTGGGGATGTGAGTGGACCAAACCAAACAAAGCAATGTTTGAGATATATACTAGCAAAGTTGAAACAAATGAGCATTTAGTCAAATGGATAAATGATTAGCAAGACACAAACAAGTAATAATGTAAAAGGGTCAATGCGTGATGTGCATTTCAATTATATTTCACTAAGAATCAAATAATATAAATATAAACAATGATTATTTATTATTTATTTGTTGTATTTAAGATATTAGTAATTATAAGAAAAAAAAAGAGTGAACCATGCGTGGAAGCAATGAATGGAAACACAAATCCAACATTGGATGGAGAGAGACACAAGTACTCCTAGTCCTATACTTACATTCAAATTGATTTCACATTGAGATATATTGAGATTGTACATGTACTTACTTGTAACTTACAATCCCCAATTTCAAACATTTCCAACTTCAATCAATAACAACAATCATTTGTCCTCATCCTTAGCTTCCTTACATCTTTCTTAATTGTTATACCTCCTCAGTCCTCAAATAATTTTCCGTGATTAATTCCTTAGTTTCATTATTTTGTTTTTCTTTTGTTTTCCCGAGAAACAAACAAGGCTTCTTCTTCCTTCCCAGCATTATTGCTGTATTATTCCAAATCCAAACCAGTCGACTTCTGAATTCTGAGGCAATGCTCAATCAAACAAATTTCTCTTATTGTCTCTGCGGTCAGTACGGTTCTTTATCATGGACTTTCCACCAGGATTGATGTGATTAATGAAGTGAGGTCACAGTGTCACACGGTGCACCACAACACACCGGATTTCACCACCGACACAATAGATTGAATGAAGATAAAGTAATCATTTAAATCAAATTAATCAGTCAATCTTTAAATAGTTAAAATATATAATTTAATTTTTAAAATATTATAATTATTAACAATTTGATTTTTTATGATAATTTAATATTTAAATTTAAATTAAATTTATATTTTTAATAATTTAAATTTATATTATATTTATATTTTGTCTTTAAACAAATTTTATCTTGAATTAAATTTAAAAACACAATGCGCCCAATTAGGCAATTACCACATTATGCTTTGTGTAACTCGGCACCTGATGTTGTCTTTAGATTTTGTCGATTATAATATTGTCTCCTATTTGTTTTTATTTTTCAACAACACAATTTCTTCTTTATCATTTAAATGCACATTGTAAAACACAAAGGAATTTGAAATGAACTAAAAGGGTCACCAGAAATTCAAAACTTGTTCTCGTAGAAATATGTTTTTGAATCTTTATTTTCAATTAATCTATTTATTGTTTATAATTTCTATAAGAAACTCATAATCATATATAATTTTTTAAAAAATTCAACGATACTCTTTGTCATTTTAAAAATTATATTTAACATAATGTTATTATATTTTTCTGATAAATTTGTTATTCACATGATAAAAATCCTATTTAATTTGGTTACTATAAAACATATTTATAATAATATAAATGTTTAGATAATTCTACTATTCGGAAAGAAAAAATTATCTCAATTTGCTAACAACAATAAATTAAATATATTGTACCCCGTTGTAAAAATTGAGTATGATGTTAAATATAAAATGGATTAATGAGTTTTAAATGGTATTGATCCAATCATTTAAAACTTATATACAGTTATACACTGATTTCTGAAAAGGAAGGAATTTATTGTAGCGGTTGAAATGAAAATAAAGATAGAAGTGGAGTAAAAGGGTGAAATTTAAAATTTAAAATGAGATATTATCATGTTATAATCTCTGGGAGTAGTAAAAAGATGGTACTCGCTCGTATTTGTTGACAGCTGTCATACCAGGGCAATAACTTGTGTCACCGTCACATAAAAAATAGAATATCCCGGTCAAACGCCGCGAGTCTATTCACTCGCCAACTAGAGTCATAATGACAGCTAATCTCTTACCAAGGCAATGGCATTACCGTAATTTTCAGGAAAAAGTGGTGTCAAATGTCAATTCTGTGGTGAGTCGTTTTCTAATTTTCGTATTTCTTGAATGGCTTTTTTTTTTTCGCAACAAGAGTGTAAGACTTTGGCAGAGGAGGTTCACTTCGAAAGCAGTGACAAGGACACATGCATGTTCATCCACTCGACGGTCAAGATTCTCTCAGTCCCTTCCTGAAAATCGACTCGCACCGTTGGATTGCGATATGACTCAACCACGGTTAGGGTGGAGTAACCAGGGTTAGTTATCCGAGGAGATTGGGTTTGTGCATTGTGCGTTGTTCTCTTTCTTCTCTCTCTTTTCTCTCTGTGTGTGAGTGTGATTTCAGCTTTAACATGTGAGGGAGGGAGTGAGTGAAGGAAGCGAGGGGTTGGGTTCCTAAGCTCACCGTTCTCTGGTGGTTTATGAGTGTAAATTACTATTTCTGGAAATTATAGATTCTCAGATCTATTCACTTCCTTCTTGCCTTTCTTCGATCTTTTTTATCCATTGTAATCATCACCATTTGATTTCAAGATCATCGCTCACGCCATATGATTCTTTTTCTCTCCCTTTTTTCCTTCCCCTAACTTCCAGTTTTCACTTGTTTTGGGGATTTCCTCCACTTGCAGCAGATCCAAGCTGTGAAATGTGAAAAAAAGAACTTGTTTTATTTGTTTTTTCTTTCTTTCACAAGTATCATCTTGTTTTGTGAAGTGGTTTTTCCAGTTCTCAGATCTCCTGCGGTTTTTGTAGATTTTCACTTGTTTCATTCCCTTGACCTTTGGGATCTCGTTATCTCTGCCTTGTTTAAGTCCAAGATCTGCCTTTACCTCGTTTTTCTCTGACGTTCTAGCGAATTTCAGTGCTCAGATCTTGGTTCTTTTATCATGTTGTAGGACTTCCATGTGAAGACCCTACGCTTATCCGCTTGTATTTATCTTCACAACCGTTTTAGCTGGGAGAATGAAGTTTTTTCTCGGGTAGTCTTGGAAACGGGATCTCAGAGTAGGGAAAAAGAAAAAACAAGATGAACTATTTTCCAGACGAGGTGCTAGAGCACGTGTTCGACTTCGTGACGTCGCACCGGGACCGGAACGCGGTGTCTCTGGTGTGTAAGACGTGGTACAGAGTAGAGAGATGTAGCCGGCAAAAGGTGTTCATAGGTAACTGTTACTCGATCAGCCCGGAGAGGATGATCCAGAGGTTTCCAGGGTTGAAATCCCTGACTCTGAAGGGAAAGCCTCATTTTGCGGACTTTAATCTGGTTCCTCCTGATTGGGGAGGTTTTGTGTATCCATGGATCGAAGAGCTGGCCAAGAGCCGGGTGGGGTTGGAGGAGCTTAGGTTGAAGAGGATGGTGGTGTCGGATGAGAGCCTGGAGCTACTTTCGCGTTCCTTCGTCAATTTCAAGTCGCTTGTTCTTGTTGGCTGTGAAGGGTTCACCACCGATGGCCTTGCTGCTATAGCTGCCAATTGCAGGTGAAAAAGATTTATTTGGGACTTTGATCTGCTGTTTCTTATGCTTGTTAATGTGCCTAGTAGTTTCATTTGCCGATTCTGTGTTTTATGCGACGGTGTTATCTGGAGTTTTGACTTCTTATGGATGTTGTTCGTTGATCGTTGTCTTGTTATCTTGTGTTGATCTTTAGCGTTTTGGAAAGGAGCTCAATTATCTGAGAAAAGTCTGTGATTGTGAATTGTGATTTTTCTCTTTCCTAATGTGTCATGTATATGAATGGTGCTAAGCTTCGTTTAACTCATCAAACTTGTCACGGTCTTCTAGCAAACATGGTTCTCAGGAAATTGATTTTTGTGATGAAACTTTAGGTGTATTTCGTTTTGTAGTGGTATAGATTGAGTAGGGAGATATGATCTTCTGAAGTCTAGTCTCTATTTTGCTGATTGACCTACGCTAACATGATGTTGAGTGCGTTATTGACTCCCTATTTTCTTTTTGCTTATGTTTTGAGAACTGTAGGTTTCTTAGAGAGTTGGACCTGCAAGAGAATGAAATTGAGGATACTAAAGGCCAGTGGTTAAGCTGCTTTCCTGACACTAATACATCCCTTGTCTCTCTAAATTTTGCTTGTCTCAAAGGAGAGATAAATTTGGGAGCTCTTGAAAGACTCGTGGCTAGATCACATAATCTCAGGAGTTTAAAGTTAAACCCTGCTGTTCCCCTTGACGCACTCCAAAGGATATTGATGCGAGCACCTCAACTTGTAGATTTAGGTACAGGGTCTTTTGTTCATGATCCAGATTCTGAGACCTACGCCAAGCTGAAGAATACCATCCTAAAGTGCAAATCAATAACCAGTTTGTCAGGGTTTTTGGAGGTTGCACCTCGCTGCCTACGAGCCGTCTATCCTATTTGCTCGAACTTGACAGCGTTGAACCTGAGCTATGCAGCAGGGCTTGAGGGCAATGAACTGATCAAACTGATTCGCCACTGTGGGAAACTAGAGCGCCTATGGGTGAATATTATAAGCTCTATAATCTTTTGCCTTTTTGTTAACATAACTCTAAAGGTGAATGCTAATGATTCCTTTATGCAGATACTGGATTGCATTGGAGACAAGGGATTAGAGGTTGTAGCTTCAACATGTAAAGAACTGCAAGAATTGAGGGTTTTCCCGTGTGTTCCCTTTAGGGCTGGGCAAGCAGCTGTGACAGAAAACGGGCTTGTGGCTATATCAATGGGTTGCCCCAAGCTTCATTCTCTGCTCTACTTCTGCCAGCAGATGACAAATGCTGCCCTCATAACAGTGGCAAAGAACTGCCCAAATTTTATTCGGTTTCGGCTGTGCATCCTGGAGCCGACAAAGCCCGACCCTGATACAATGCAGCCACTGGATGAAGGTTTTGGGGCAATTGTACAATCATGCCGGCGGCTTAGGCGATTGTCAATGTCTGGGCTGTTGACTGATAAGGTTTTCCTCTACATAGGAATGTATGCTGAGCAGTTGGAGATGCTGTCTGTTGCATTTGCTGGAGAAAGTGACAAGGGGATGCTTTATTTGCTGAATGGATGTAAGAAGCTTAGGAAGCTGGAGATAAGGGATAGCCCATTTGGAAACACGGCACTTCTAACGGACGTAGGGAAGTATGAAACAATGCGATCCCTTTGGATGTCGTCCTGTGAAGTGACCCTCGGAGCTTGCAAGTCACTGGCTAAGAAGATGCCAAGGCTAAATGTGGAGATCATAGATGAGAATGAACACGAAGAGAGTGGCATTGACGATGGGCAGAAAGTAGAGAAGATGTACTTGTATCGGACATTGGTTGGGAAAAGGAAGGATGCACCAGAATTTGTATGGACTCTATAGGTGCATTTCATTCTAGGCCATTTTATTTTCTTGTCATTTGGGCAGTTTGTACTTGTTTAGGTTGACTGATTAATGGAATTTTAGCCTGCTGTAGTGGTTTCTCTTATTATTTGCTCTCAACTATTTTGATGCGTATACGTTCACTCTTCCTCACAAAGTCATGACTCATTCCATAATGCCAATCTACTAGTTCTTCCGACATTTACCTAAACATCTTGGAAAACTGAGGAAGGGTTTAATCATTCGTCAGCTTGATAACTAGGGTTTTTTTTATTTTAATAATACAAAAAAATAAAAAAAAAAGATTTTATCACCCAAAAAAATAAATTATTCCCCATAAGCGTTTAAATTTCATTTTTTTATTTTAAAAAGGCCAAAGTGCAAATTTGGTTCTATAACTTTGCTCCAATTCCCAAATCAGTCCTATAACTTTTTTTGTCTCAAATTTGGTCCTGTAACTTTGCTTTAGTTCCCAAATCAGTCCTATAACTTTTTTTGTCTCGAATTTGGTCCTATATCTTTGCTCTAGGTCCCAAATCAGTCCTATATCTTTTTTTGTCTCAGTTTTGGTCCCATATGTTTTGAAAACCTCCCACCGTTAGTCCTCCGTCTATTTTAAATTATAGTTTAGTCCTGAAAACTTCAAGTCCCTTTTACTTTAGTCCCTGACTATCAAAATGAAAGTGAAAGAGCATCC
>QANZ01038900.1:29678-69788 GCA_003254925.1 Chamaecrista fasciculata
GCACAAAACAGACGAGACGAGCAGCGATGAAGTGGGAACAACCATGGTGATAGACGACGAGAGAAGTGAGGAAGACGAGTAGCTGAAGAGTGAAAGCATGGTGAGATGAAACTGAAAGGGCTATGCGGCTAGGTTGGAGATTAGGAGAATGAAGATGATTGATTTTTTTTTTTAAATCAGATCCAAAAGGCTGCCATTTTGAGCAAAATGAGAGAAAAGTTCAAGGGTTTGGCCGAACCGGGTGAACCCCCCAAACCGCCGGTTCAGTCCGGTTTGGGCGGTTTTTGAACGGTTATGGCGGTTCAAGTTCGGTTTAGGGCTTAGGCGGTTTTTACTATGAAGCGGACCGGACTGGTATCCGGTTCCCAGTCCAACCGGTTGAACCGGCCGGTCCGGTCCAGTTTTCATAACCCTAATTTTTTTAAAAGAATAAAATAAAATTGAACCCCATAGTTTGACCTGCGATTTGTAGTCAGAGGAGGGAAAAAAAATATTGAACTGTGTCGCACACAAGTATTGAACCCCATACTTTGCATAAGATAAAATTTTCTCCCCCGTTCCGTTGAGCCAGAACATGCATATTGATTGCAATTTCAACAACCAAAATGTTATATAAAGTATGTCCTGTGATCTAAAAAAATACAAAATTGCCCAAAAAATGATTGACAAAGTAACATGATGCCATGTCTATAATAGTTAAAAAACCAAGCAAACAAGAAATAAACAAGAAAAGCCAATTTTAAGAAAGCAAACGACGTTTTTTGACGAAACGGAGGCGGCCAAACCCCTATGGAGTTTGGGTTGGCCTCGTCTCGAAAAGAGACAGAGTGAGGAAGAGGATGAAGAAGGAGAGATTGTGAGGATGATGATGAAAAATTTGGGCAAAGTGAAGAGGAAAGTAGGATTTAGGGACCAAATTGCAAGAGAGTAGTTTTTTTAGGGGTTTAGGATTTAGGGTTTAGGGGTTAGGGTTTAGGGTTTTAAAATTTAGGGTTTAGGGTTTAGGATTTTAGAGTTTAGGATTTTAGGATTTTAGGGTTTAGGATTTTTAATATTTTTAAGGACTAAATTGGAATGTTTGGAAGATTTTTGGGACACTTTACAATTTTAGGATTTTAGAATTTTAGGGTTTAAGATTTTAGGGTTTAGAGTTTAGGATTTAGAGTTTGGGGTTTAGGTTTTAGGGTTTTAAATACTTTTAAGGTCTAAATTGGAATGTTTGGTAGAGTTTTGGGACACTTTACAATTTTATTTTGAAGATTTTGGGACTAAAATGAATGAAGGTGATTAAAAAGAGGGGGAATTGAAAATAATGGAATAAAAATCGAACTCAGACCAATTTGAAGAAGACACGAATTTGTTTTTTTTTAATTAATAATGATTATGTGGCAAATCTGGCACCGTTGGCATTTTTTTTAACTGCTGACGTTAACGTGCCACATCAGCAGTTAACCGCCACATCATCGTTTTTGGAGACGGCAGTTTGACAGAAAGTTTAAATTGACTAACGTTTGTAAAATTCTGAGATTTATTTGCCTATTTCGTTAATCTGGGGACCAATTTGGTAACGCCTCTATAATCCAGGGATCAATTTGATAGTTTACTCAAAGTTAAACCACTTTAAATTCATCGAGCGAGGCCGATTAATCTCCTCCATACTTCTACAAAAACAGAAATAATGATAAACAAAAGTAGTATCGATGTTTAATAATCTCATTTGATATAATCTCATTCACCATAATATTGACATGCGGAACCGGCAATTTAACAATATAATGCGATGATAAATTCTATATATAAGTACTCAAATGCTTAGAAGAGTGAAAAGAGAATAGGTGTGGAGATCTTTGATTGCATTACCCATTTTTCTGTATGATCTAGGCCCGTTTAGTTGAACCGGACCAGAAAATCCCTTTTTCTGAGGGGTAATCGGTGAAAGTTGAATGTAGAATCCAAGAAGTAAATTGGGTTCAGTTATATATCAATTTTAATTAGGAATCTCCCTATGTAACGTTTGAAGATCAAGAACCGCGAAATTACTCAAGATCACACAGTGTTCCATTCCGGAACCAGTCGAACGATGTATAACTACATATTATGTTGTTATTCCACATATAAATAAAGTTTGAATACAAAAAATCCATAGATCACACGACATAACCCGCAAATATTTCAATAGTGGGTGAACAGGAAGGATAAAGACTGCACAAATCCCATATATTCTTCACGGGGATAAAACCAAGCACACCAAATTGAAGATACAACTCGGGATTTATTTTTTTATCTTATAAATGTGACTATCAAAAACAGCAAAAGCACTCCTCTAGCACACAGCAGCAACAGAGAGCTGCCAAGCTGCAAAGGCAAAAGAAAGTTCACTTCAGTTAACATCATTAAAAATAAACAAACAGTAGGTGTTATGAAATCCCAATCAAGAACATTAAGATCCTAAGCTTAAGTATTATGGTTATATCTTCTACAACTAAGGCTATGATATTTTTCGATTGGGATAAAGTTTTGGCTGCGTTTAAACAAGCAAAACTCTAGTGTATCATAATAAAATCTTCGATTGAGCTGTCCAAGTTCAGGCCCAACAATGAACACCATGAATCAATCGTAAGTCTTCCAAACTTAAATATATAAATGATGGCACCCCTAACTAGATTTTCGGAAAGCACCCCGTATTCATTTGTCATCAAACCCAATTGTGTCTGGATCATTGCGCTATATGTTATGGCAAACTGAGGCATATTTGTTTATGGCTTTATGCATTTGTTCGCCTAGCTTACCGTACCTTGTTCAGAACACAAGACTAAAAATGCCTAGAACAAAGCAAGAAATTCTTAATTCTTATGACAAGGCGAGGCATCAATTTCTGTCACCCTATCAGATCAAGATTTCCCCCAAACTTAATTACCCGAGCACCATCCAGAGAAGTTCCCTGATTATGTTTTTAAGGCAGTATTTCTCTTAAATTCCATTAATTATAGAAAACCATAATCTCAATGCGATCCCCACACAGTCGGCACTCGGCAGTATATTCTGTCCACTAGGAGATGCAGGGCATCTAGCTAAACGAATGAAAATAAATTGATTGGCGACCTAATAAAAGACGATAATCTAAAATTCGAATCCAGCATACTTCCAGCAATGGCTTAAGATAATAACCAAACATGTGGCATTCACAATTAGAGGAAATAGCGTCTAAGAATTCAATGAAGGTAAAAGGGTATACCAGCCTCGGAAGAAGGAACCGCAATCGGAATCGTGGTGATGGTGATGGTGGTGAGGGTAGGAAGGAGGCGGTGGATATTGGTCATTGAAATAGCCCTGATAGCCCTCGTACGGCGGACGCTGCGGAGGCCGGGGCGGAGGATAGCCGGAATAGATAGGTTGGGGGTAGCCTTCGTATGGCGGCGGCGGCGGCGCTGAGGGATTAGGCGGTGGAGGAGGATAGGGAGAAGCGTACCCTGTCCATGTACAAAATTCAGAAAACAAAAATGAAAATTAGAAACGATTGGGAAAGTGGAAATACAAGAATTTGGAGGGAGGACAGTGAAATTGATGAACCTGGAGGAGGATAGTCTTGTTGGTGAGCTATGTGGTAACTCTGACTCATTGGGGTTGCGTGGATGAGTCCGTCAATGGTGAGACTCAGAAAAAATGGTGGTTTTGGTTTTCTAGATCTATCTGTATTTCGCCGGATTCTGCGACTCTCCTCTTAATTAATTTCTACTTCCATATTATATCGACACGTCTCTCCCTCTCCTCTGCATTTTATTTATCTTAACCTCCAAATTTTATCTGGAAAATATTATAAGATAATAGGATATTAAGATGAATTAAAAACTAAAATACTGTGTCCCCACTCAGTTTCTCTCTTCACTTTTTTCCCTGTAAATCTTAAGGGCAATCTTGTCAAGATTCAATTCCAATTTTTTTTTTTCGTGAATTATATTTTGAACTGAGCTGATATGATTCACCTCAGTTGTCTATATAATCTATATAATAATAAAAAAGAAAGGCTGGTGTTTGGTACGAAAAAACATAAGTTTGAGATTTTATATGGACTTCCATAGTCCATACCATGTGCAAGGAAAATAAACTCTTTTATCTTGTTGTCATAAAAACTTGGGGAAAAATGTTACCCAAAAAAAAAACTTGGGAAAAAAAGAAGATTTTTTTTTTTTTAAAGCGAGACACAAAGATGCGCCTTTGAATGAAGACTTGAAAAATGAATAGTAAATAAATATGGATAAAAATGAATGAGAGTATGACGTGGCTGATAGTGAGTGGTTAGAAGGAATCATGAGTTTTCTTGTGGTATTATTATATTGGGAATAAAAAATGAAATATGTAGACAGTCAGGTGGATTGTAGTAGAAGCAGAGAGCAATGTGTGGAGAGCGTGTTTAGTAGAGAGTTCCAAGGACAACGTAACGCGGTTAAGCAACCAACTGAAAGCTACAAAGGAAAGTGATTATATAATTTATGAATGAGAATCAACTGAAAATTGCCAACTCCCCACTCACCAGTCCACATTTTCGCAACTTACTTTCTCATTCTCAATCCTCAATACCAAACCCTAACCCCCATTCTTCATCTTCTTGTCTGCAAATCAGCAAGCATATCATGAAGAGCAACACCAATCAATACCCCTCTGTTCCTTCTCCTTCTCCTTCATTCCATGGCGCATCACCCTCACAACCATCTCCATCTCAATCCCAATCTCATCCTTACGTCCAATACGCTCCTGCTGAGAAACCTCCCAATAGTCCCATGGAATCCATCCTCAACACCCTCGAGACTTGGACCAAAAAGGCTGAATCCACCGCCAACAACGTCTGGCACCATCGTAACTACTCCTCCTTTTCATTTCATTCATGCTTTCCTTCATTAACTTTATATTTTACTCACTGCCTTCCTTAATTGCAGTTAAGGTAAGTCCGTCGGTGCCTTCTGCGGCATGGGGAAAGGTGAATCTGAGGGCGAAAGCCATGAGCGAAGGTGGATTCGAGTCTCTGTACAGGCAAAACTTCGCTACCTATGCCAACGAGAAGCTCCTCAAGACCTTCGCTTCTTACATCTCCACTTCCGCTGGTCCTGTTTCCGGAACCCTATATCTCTCCAATGTCCATCTCGCTTTTTGCAGCGATGCCCCTGTCTCTTTCACCTCTGCTTCCGGCCACCAAGCTTCGAGCTACTACAAGGTAATCAACTCAATCCCTAAATCAAATCCACTCAATTATCAATTCATTTCTCAATCCGATCACCATTTCATTTGATTTGATTCGATTCAGGTAATGGTGCCTTTGGGGAATATTAGGGCGGTGAACCCTGTGATCTTGAAGGAGAATTCAGGAGACAAGTATATCCAGATTGAGACCGTGGATGGCTTTGATTTTTGGTTCATGGGTTTCGTTAATTATGACAAAGCTGTCAACCATCTCTCACAAGCCCTCTCTCATTTTGTTGTGCCAGGAATAGCAGTTCCACCACCATCCACCCCCACCTCTTAATTACCTACCAATATCAAATTTTTGACTTTCACCCTTGTGGTTTTCCAGATAACAATCTGTGTGCACAGTGTGCTATCATCATAATTCATACCATGAAATATTTCAATTTCTTGTATTCATTTTTTTAAAAAAATTTTGCCTTCACAAGTTTCCCCACTTTGTTATTTGCTGCTTCGAATTTTGTTCACCGTGTGAGACGGTCCCATTGAGTTTAGTGATTCATGTTAGATTACAGCCAAAAGTTAGCAATCCAAGATACTAGCGTGTTTCACCTTAACAAGCATTGGTATAGGAGATAGCATCATGTGCAAATTCAGCTTTTTATTCTCACCTTATATGCTATTTGAGCTTCCTGAAACTGAGTGGGCGCCAAGCCTAACCAAATTCCCTTCAATTGAAAACCAGGCCTAGATAAATGTTTCAAGAAAAAATAATAATAGCTTGGATTAAGAATATTTCCAAGAGAATAACACAACTGGAATATATATATATATCTTATATTATATGGCTCCACCCTTTTTTGGTCGTCCACATTTTAAAATTATAGTACAAAATTAATAATAAGAGGAAAATTATTATTTGATCCTTTCTTTTTTATTGAGTTAACGATTTAGTCCCTCATTTATTTTACATACATATTTGCGTGCCCATTAGAGCACGCAAAGCCGCAAAGCGTCTAGTATATATATATATGCACACACACAATTTATTCTCTCTCTTCCTCGAGATTCATAGTAATGGTAATGGCTTTTATTTATTTTACTCTCCTCATCCTTGAAATTTTAGTGTTACAAAAGTAACAATTTGTTGTACCTAAATTCATCTATATTAGAAAATAGGTACTGGTTAGAGATAGTTATTTTAGAAGAATTGTTATGAATTGTGATTCTAATTACTTTTCTTTCAACAATTTATTGACTATGAGGTTTGAGCAATTCATTTTTTCGTAGCATATTTAACTAAGGAAAAAAAAATCTTTTTAACATAAATGTATAAGAAATATGGATGTTTTTCTTACCCTAATTTCTCATAACTTTGACCTTCGGCTTTGTAAATAAGCATGAGCCCCGTTGCAATCTCAAGAGGCACCATTTGAATAGAGTGAGCAGCGAGTTGTAAATCTGCACAATATAAATCTAATATAAATCTAATTTCAAGTGACGGATTGAGTTCTTGTTCGTTCGATTTCAAGTTCAAGGTGTCACAAGTCAAACTAATTCACCGACCTCCATATATATATACTAGGGGCTGCAAATATGTATGTAAAATAAATGAGGGACTAAATCGTTAACTCAGTAAAAAAGAAGGGATCAAATAATAATTTTCCTCTTATTATTAATTTTGTACTATAGTTTTAAAATGTGGACGACCATAAAGGGGTGGAGCCATATAATATAAGATATATATATGAAGTTTTAATATTAATTGAGTATTTGACACTTCTGATGGTTTATGATTTTATTTGTGACAGACATATAATTTTTATAAGTAGATTGAGTTCTGTTTTTTTTTTTTAAATAAATTCCTACTTATTGAATTAGCTCTACGAATTAGGTTGATTTCTATGAAGCACGGGTATTTCAAACATGATGTCGTACCCGTATTCTATAAATATTATTGGATACTTGTAAAATACTATGAAATATAAATTTTTATATATTTTTTTAAAATATCACTGTATTTTTATCTTATTTTATTTTTGTTATATTAATTTTTTTAGATTAATAAACAAAACATTCATATATTTATAAGAAAAACCATAGAAATTTATATTTTATATATTTTTATTTAAATAAATATTGTTGTACTCGTACCTTATAATTTTCAAAGTTAATGTATCTCGTATCCGCATCCGTACTCGTTCAAGTGCAACCTAAATTGATTTGAATTGAGTGATTAAAAATACTATGAACTGATCCAAGTCAACCTAACTCACTTTTGTGAATTGAGTTAATTTAGGTTGAGTAACTTAAAATTACTATGAATCGATTTAACTCAAGTAAACTCATTTTTACCTTTAATTCTGAAGAATATGACAAGTACTAAGTTATCACTTAGCTTAAATTTATCTAATTTAATTAAGAATTTCAAATTTAAGATTTGAGAATGCAACTAAATTAAATACTTGCAAAAAGAATTTTATTACCCTTAAGATTTTACCTTAGTAAAATTAATCTTGATTTAAAATTTTTAATACGCAAGAAAAAAAAAAGAATAATAGAATTGATGGCTCTTGATTGGGATTAGAATTTTCATTTATTTATTTCATGAGTTGGGCTTGAATATTGAGAATGTTGAACGAAACTGGCCCATTTGCAAGTTGACTCCACTGGCATTATCAATATGAGTGCCATCACTCTCCAAAAAAAAAAAGTAATAATAAGAGTGCCATCTCGTTTGTTCACATAGAGCATTAAATCAAATATCATTAAACTTGTTCTTCTATTTAGGTAGTAATAGAGGTCATTGTGCAAATCATAGAAAAGAAAACTCACAATCACATCAAATTAAGGTTAAGGACAACTAAAAAATAGTCATGAATATTTCGAATTTTCATAGGTAACAAAGATAAAATAAAATTACCTAGGACGTGTAACCTCGCTCCCAAGGTTTTGGAAGAGGATTGTCGTTGAGTAACGAGTTGATTAGTATCTTGATATCCATGTCGAATGAAGAAGACCGAGATAGCGATTTGAATATACAGAGAGAGGTGAATAATGAAAGTGAGCAGACTGAAATCCGCAGAAACACTGAGTGTATTTATAAAATGCGCATATAAGAAAAGACAAATCATGACATTATCTTTCCTGGCTTGATACGTTAATTAAGAATCAAATAGAGACTGATATACCATAAAAGAATGAGTGTGCGTTTGAATAAGAAATAAATATTGATTGATGTAGAAATAAGACTAAAATCTCAATAATGACATTGTAATAGAAGAATTGATCAACTTTACAAATAGAATGATGTTTATGAATAATGTTTTGGGTTTCTTCAATTGATTGATACAAGTATAAAATAGAGAATGATCATATTTAGGTTTCATTTATGGCATTATTAACTTCTTCTATGAGTGTGAAATTAAATAACATCTATGATGTACCTTACATTAATCTATAAAATTAAAACAAGATGACTCTAACTATAAGAATGTCGTAGTCTAAAATACTTGCAAAAAGAATTTTGTTATCTTTAAAATTTTACCTGAATAAAATTAAGGGTAAAATTACACTTTGGTACCCTGTGGTTTGGTCATATTTCACTTTGGTACTTTATGGTTTAAAAAGTGACATTTTGATACCCTGTGGTATTCTCCGTTAACCCTTTGGTACCATGAGCTTTAATTTCGTTAGAGAATTAACGAAAATTGAAATTTTTGGAGCTATTTTGTAATTTTAACTATAACAAATTTGACAAAATTACATATTGACCCCCAATATTTTTAGGAAATTACAAACAGGTCCATGAATACATATTATCTGGGTACTATAATGAAAACTATAAAAAATTTTGGGGCCAAAACATAATTTTTGAAAAATATAGAACATAAGATAAAATTACAAAACAATCCCAATTTTTTAATAGTTTTCATTTTAGTCCCTTGATAATATGTATCTAGGGACCTGTTTGTAATTTTCTGAAAATATTGGGGGTCAATATGTAATTTTTGATTTTATGGTTAAAATTACAAAATATCTCCAAAATGAAAATTCCGTTAATTTTCTAAAGGAATTAAAGCTTAGGGGTACCAAAGTGACACTTTTTAAACCACATGGTACCAAAGTAAAATATGACCAAACTACAGGGTACCATAGTGTAATTTACCTTAAAATTTAACTTGATTTAAATTATTGAAACGAAAGAAAAAAAAAAGTATAAGAGAAATGATGGCTCTTGATTAGGATTAGAAATTTTATTAATTTATTTTTATGTTATAAGTAATGATGTAAAAAGAGAAAGAGAGAAAACTCAAGATTGTAGGGATAATCTAGCTTTCAATAAGAAAAGCCTAAAAAACAATATTTTTTAAGTAAACTTTTTTCAATAAATTAAGGACATACTTTATAATGTTTTTTAATCTGAGTTAGCCACATAAAATTTGTTAATAATATTTAGCTAAAATAAGAATATAGGATAAAATCATAATATTTTAATTAATTAAAATTTTTCTTGTTTTCTTGCTACTTGAAGCTTCAAAACACATCGTTTTGGGTTTCCTTCATGATCCATTACCATTTCAATGTCTCTGCCCTTCCATTATATTCCACATTTTAAAAAAATGCAAGATTGGAATCAAGAAGGAACTCACGTGAGATTTTAAGATATGGGAAAACTGGTTTATTAAAGGCCATGGATCTGAAGTCTGAAACGAGAATGCCCCAATTTCTAGATACTTCTAAAGCTAAATTAAAATATTTGGATTCTATTTCTACTAATTAATATTTCAGATATGGGAAATACAGATTTGGAAGAGCTGGACAACCAGATTGTCGAAAAAGTTAAAAGGCCATGTGTAATGAACATTGGACTCTTCTCCATTTGCATTAAAATGGTGTTTTGTCTCTATACAAACACACACGTTGAAATAACAAATGGAATGAATAACTCGTGATACTAAGAACTACATTACAACAACCTTTTGAAGAGAAGACAAAAATCATGGAGGCTGAAATCACATATGGAAAAGAAACCCAAAGCGATGTGGTTGAAAAAAAAATAATGGTTGAAACACGCCACTAAAATTGCGCGAAATGTATAGAACTTCACGGCAAACTTTAATGTTATATTATATATGAACAAGACAGAGTAAAACTGAGGAATTTTTTTTTATCAACCGAAAAGGAAAAAGTACTTTTTTTCTTTCTAGAATGAGAAAAAAGTTCATGAACGAGTTAAAAAATAATCCGTGTGAGTTATTTAGGACCACATTTTGCATATTTTCACTTTAGAATCCAACAAAAATGTGACGTAGAGTTTGGGTTTGATCCATTGAATCAATCCTCTCTCACTTTCCTCTTATTTTGTATCTATTGTCCTTATTATCCGTTGCTAACAACGTCACTTGTTTTCAACTCATCTAAAAGCGTAAATGCCAAGGCTCTTTTATTCCCATTATTTACTCACTTGTTTTCTTTTTTTTCTTTCAGTTTTCATTGAGTTATTAGTAGCATTTATAATAAAATAAACAAAATGCTAAACATAGGTACCAGTAAAGTTACTAAATTTCGTCTGCAGCGGAAGATTAAGTTAAAGAAAAAGTTACATTAGTTGCATATATGATAGGTACTCACAAAAAAGGAAAAAAATGATTATGATAATCACGAAATTTGTCAATTCCAGCGCAGATTAGATCAGATAATTACGTTTAACTTTTTCAGACAGTTTGAAATCCACCATTTTTAGAGAGTTTAGATTTCGCCATGGACACATCAAGTTCTTGAAAAGTTAAATGAAAAAAGGAACTATTTTGTACATATATTCAAAGGTAAGAGAAGATAAACTCCTCTCCTTTTGTACAAATCTAGAAATGACATAATTAAAAAGGAAATTTGTAAAACATAATGGAGCTGATGAAGTGCATTAAATCCAAAGGGTCAAGCAGCAACAAAAAGGGCATTGAGTGAGAGGAGTTGAGAGAATCAAGTACATGGGGATGTTAGAGCAGGTAGCACGATAGAGAGAAAATGATGGGAAGTTGAGGAGAAAGTGGTGACTCAATTCCAAGGGTTGGTCTGAAATATTCAGATTGTTGACTGAAGCTAGCCCATCAGCAAGACGACGCCACTTGAAATTATTAATAAGGGTACAATCCCCTATGTCCATAGACATCCTTAAATCGAATATCATTAAACTTGTTCTTGTATTTAGGTAGTAATAGAGGTCATCCTGCAAATCATAGAAAAGAAAACTCACAATCACATTAAACTAGGGTTAATAAGGACTAAAAAATACTCATGAATATTTTAGGCTTTCATAGGTAACAAAGATGGAATGAAATTACCTGGGGCATGTAACCTTGCACCCAGGGCTCTGGAAGAGGATCGCCGTTGAATAGCGAGCTCATTAGTATCTCGATATCCATGCCAAATGAAGAAGACCGATATAGTAATTAGAATATATAGAGAGAAGTGAATAAGAAAGTGAGCGTACTGAAATTTGCTGAGACACCGAGTGCATTTATACAACGCGCATATAAGTAAAGACAAATCATGACATTATCTTTACTTGCTTGATACGCCAAATAAGAATCAAATAGAGACTGGTATACCGTAATAGAATGAGCGTGCGTCTAAATAAGAAATGAATCAAATAATGTTACGACAGCTAATCAATTATTAACTCTTAAATATTGATTGAAGTCAAAATAAGACTAAAATCTCAATAATGATATTAGAATAAAAGAATTGATCATCTTTACAAATAGAATGATGTCCACAAATCATGTTTTGGGTTTCTTCAATTGATTAATACCACTAAAAGAAGTATAAAAAAGAGAATGATCATATTTAGTTTTCATTTATGTCATTATTAACATTGTTCTATGAGTGTTAAATTAAATATCATGGTAAACTTATTTGATGTATATCCTTTAAATATTCTATAAATTAAACAAGATGATTCTAACTATAAGAACGTCGTCAATAAGGAGTGACACATTGGTTAAAGTTGGGTCTTTACCCTACAGGGGCGAGGGGGTTTGAATCCTCTAATTGATGTGAGGGCCTTATTTGATAGGTAATATTTCCTTACCTTACTGGAATACCGGTGCTTTCCTCCACTTAAAACTTTTTTTCATAAAAACATTATAAGAATGTGGTAGTCTAATACTTTATTCATTTGGTAAGTGACGAAACCAAAGGGGTTAAGTAGGTCCAACCTTTTCAACTCTGTATATAATAAATATATACTTGTTAACTACATATGTTGCCATATGGCCAAAGTGTGGGGTATGAGTTCAAAACTTCCAAAACCATATTTCTTTTTCTTTTTACCTTTTTCAGAAGAAAAAAAAAATCTCTGAGTGGTGCCAAGCTAACCAAATTCCCTTCAATTGAAAACTAGGCCTAGATATTTATTTCAAGAATTATTCTGGATGAACAAAAAATAATAATAGCTTTAGATTAAGAATATTTTCAAGAGGATAACAAAACTGGAATATATATATGCACACACACAATTTCTCCTCTCTCTTCCTCGAGATTCATAGTGATGTTAATGGCTTTTATTTGTTTTACTCCACTGATCCTTGAAAATTTAGTGTTACAAAATTAACAAGATGTTGTACCTAAATTCATTTATATTACGAAATAGGTATGACTAAAATTACTTGTTAGAGATAGTTATTTTAGAAGAATTGTTATGAATTGCGATTGTAATACTTTTCTTTGCACAATTTATTGACTATGAGGTCTAAGCAATTCATTTTTTTTGTAGCATACATAACTAAGGGAAAAAAAAATCTTTTTAATGTCAATGTATAAGAAATGCAGGTGTTTTTCTTACCCTAATTTCTGGTAACTTTGACCTTTGGCTTTGTGCATGAGCCCCGTTGCAATCTCAAGAGGCACCATTTGAATAGGGTGAGCAGCGAGTTGTAAATCTACACAATATAAATTTAATTTCAAGTTACGGATTGAGTTCTTGTTCGTTCGATTTCAAGTATAAGAGAAATGATGGCTCTTGATTGGGATTAGAAATTTTATTAATTAATTTTTATGTTTTAAGTAATGATGTAAAAAGAGAATTGTAGGGATAATCTAGCTTTTAATAGCAAAGCCTAAAAAACAATATTTTTTAAGTAAACTTCTTTCAATAAAATAATGACATGCTTTATAATGTTTTTAATATGAGTTAGCCACATAAAATTTGTTAATAATATTTAGCTAAAATAAGAATATAGGATAAAATCATAATATTTTAATTATTTAAAATTTTTCTTGTTTTCTTGCTACTTGAAGCTTCAAAACACATCGTTTTGGGTTTCCGTCATGATCCATTACCATTTCAATGTCTCTGCCCTTCCATTATATTCCACATTTAAAAAAAAATGCAAGATTAGAATCAAGAAGGAACTCACGTGAAATTTTAAGATATGGGAAAACTGGTTTATTTAAGGCCATGGATCCGAAGTCTGAAACGAGAATGCCTCAATTTTAAGATACTTCTAAAGCTAAATTAAAATATTTGGATTCTATTTCTGCTAATTAATATTTCAGATATGGGAAATACAGATTTGGAAGAGCTGGACGGCCAGATTGTCGAAAAAGTTGAAAGGCCATGTGTAATGAACTTTGGACTCTTCTTCATTTGCCTTAAAATGGCGTTTTGTCTCTATACAAACACACACCTTGAAATAGCAAATGGAATGAGTAACTCGTGATACTAAGAATGTTACAACCACCTTTCGAAGAGAAGACAAAAATCATGGAGGCTGAAACAACAAATGGAAGAGAAACCCAAAGTGACGTGGCTGATAAAAAGATAATGGTAGAAACACGCCACTGAAATTGCGCGAAATGTATAGAACTTCACGCCAAACTTTAATGTTATATTATATATGAACAAGACAGAGTAAAACTGAAGAAAAAAAAATTGATCAACCGAAAAGGAAAAAGTACTTTTTTCTTTCTGGAATGAGAAAAAGGTTCATGAACGAGTTAAAAAAATAATCTGTGTGAGTTATTTAGTGCCACATTTTGCATATTTTCACTTTAGAGTCCAACAAAAATGTGACATAGAGTTTGGGTTTGATCCATGGAATCAATCCTCTCTCACTTTCCTCTTATTTTGTATCTATCGTCCTTATTATCTGTTGCTAACAACATCGCGCCCAACGGTTTACATAAATTCCCACTCTAATTTTGGCAACAACTATTCATTATTCAACTCATCTGAAAGCGTAAATGCCAAGGCTCTTTTATTCCCATTATTTACTCACTTGTTTTCTTTTTTTCAGTTTTCATCGAGTTATTAGTAGCACTAATAATAAAATACACAAAATGCTAAACTTAGGTAACAACAAAGTTACTGAATTTCCTCTGCAACGAAAGATTAAGTTAAAGAAATAGTTACATTATTTGCATATATGGATAGGTACTCACTAAAAAGAGAAAAAAAATGATTATGATAATCACGAAATTTGTCAATTCCAGAGCAGATTAAATCAGATAATTAAGTTTAACTTTTTCAGACAGTTTGAAATCCACCATTTTTAGAGAGTTTAGATTTCACCATGGACACATCAAGTTCTTGAAAAGTTAAATTCTTTGTAGGTAATGATGAAAAAAGGAACTATTTTATACATATATTCAAAGGTAAGAGAAGACAAACTCCTCTCCTGTTGTACAAATCTAGAAATGACATAATTAAAAAGTAAATTAGTAAAACATAATGGAGCTGATTAAGAGCATTAAATCCAAAGGGTCAAGTAGCAAATGAAAGGGCAATGAGTGAGAGGAGTTGAGAGAATCAAGTGCATAGGGATGCAAGAGCAAGTAGCACGATAGAGAGAAAATGATGGGAAGTTGAGGAGAAAGTGGTGACTCAATTCCAAGGGTTGCTCTGAAATATTCAGATTGTTGACTGAAGCTAACCCATCAGCAAGACGACGCCACTTGTAATTATCAATAAGGATACAATCCCCTATGTCCATAGAAATCCTTAAATCAAATATCATTAAACTTGTCCTTGTGTTTAGGTAGTAATAGAGGTTATCCTGCAAATCATAGAAATGAAAACTCACAATCACATCAAACTATGGTTAATAAGGACTAAAAAAATAGTCATGAATATTTCAGGTTTTCATTGGTAACAAAGATGGAATAAAATTACCTGGGGCATGTAACCTCACTCCCAGGGCTTTGGAAGAGGATCGTCGTTGAGTAGCGAGCTAATTAGTATCTCGATATCCATGCCGAATGAAGAAGACCGAGAAAGCGATTAGAATATACAGAGAGAAGTGAATAAGAAAGTGAGCAGACTGAAATTTGCTGAGACATTGAGTTTATTTATACAATGCGCATATAAGTAAAGATAAATCATGACATCATCTTTACTTGCTTGATTCGCCAAATAAGAATCAAATAGAGACTGGTATACCATAAGAGAATTAGCATGCGTCTGAATAAGAAATGAATCAAATAATGTTACGATGGCTAATCAATTATTAACTCTTAAATATTGGTTGAAGTCGAAAAAAGACTAAAATCTCAATAATGACATTAGAATAGAAGAATTGATCATCTTTACAAATAGAATGATGTCCACTAATCATGTTTTGGGTTTCTTCAATTGATTAATACCACTAAAAGAAGTATAAAAAAGAGAACGATCATATTTAGTTTTATTTATGGCATTATTAACATTGTTCTATGAGTGTTAAATTAAATAACATCGTAAACTTATTTGATGTATATCTTTTAATTATTTTATAAAATCAAACAAGATGATTCTAACTATAAGAATGTCGCCAATAAGAAGTGACACATTGGTTAAAGTTTGGGTCTTTACCCTACAAGGGCAAGGGGGTTCGAATCCTTTGATCGATGTGAGGGCCTTATTTGATAGGTAATATGTAGATTTTTCTCGTAAATCTTCAAAGAAGTCGAGAGGTATTCCTTACCTTATTGGAATATCAGTGCTTACCTCCACTTAAAACTTTTTTTCATAAAAAAAACTATATGAATGTGGTAGTCTAATACTTTATTCATTTGGTAAGTGTCGAAACCAAAGGGGGTTAAGGAGGTCCAACCTTTTCAACTCTCTATATAATAAATATATACTTGTTAACTACATATATTGCCATATGGCCAAAGTGTGGGGTATGAGTTCAAAACTTTCAAAACCATATTTCTTTTTCTTTTTGCTTTTTTTTTCTAAATCTCTGAGTGGTGCCAAGCCTAACCAAATTCCCTTCAATTGAAAACCAAGCCTAGATAAATGTTTCAAGAATTATTCTGAATGGACAAAAAATAATAATAGCTTTGGATTAAGAATATTTCCAAGAGAATAACAAAATTGGAATATATATATAAATATACACACACACAATTTCTCCTCTCTCTTCCTCGAGATTCATAGTGATGGTAATGGCTTTTATTTGTTTTACTCCCTTGGTCCTTGAAAATTTAGTGTTACAAAATTAACAAGTTGTTGTACCTAAATTCATCTATATTAGAAAATAGGTATGACTAAAATTACTTGTTAGAGATAGTTATATACTTTTCTTTCCACAATTTATTGACTCTAAGGTCTGAGCAATTCATTTTTTCGTAGTATACTTAGCTAAGGGAAAAAAATGTTTTTAATGTCAATGTATAAGAAATACGGGTGTTTTTCTTACCTTCATTTCTGGTAACTTTGACCTTCGGCTTTGTAAATAAGCACGAGCCCCGTTGCAATCTCAAGAGCCGCCATTTTGAATAGAGTGAGCAGTGAGTTGTAAATCTGCACAAGATAAATCTAAGTTCAAGTTACAGATTGAGTTCTTGTTCGTTCGATTTTAAGTTTAAGGTTTCACAAATCAAACTGACTCATCGACCTCCACACACACACACACATATATATGAAGGGCCAAAGTCCTATTTTGGTCCCCCAGTTATGCTCAGTGTTCCAAATTGGTCCCCCAGTTATTTTTCGTTCCATATTGGTCCCCCAGTTATGCACAACTTGGCAAAGTTGGTCCCTCAACGTTTTCCATCCAAAATTTCTGTTAAAAAGAAAGAAAAAATTAACTTAATATCCCAAAAGTTTTATTATTTTGCATTAAAGTCCTTTTCCTTTAATAATAAGATCAAAACATAAGAAAAAGAAAGAAATGAGGGGTTTTAATAGATTTTCCCCCAAAATCAAAAGAAAAAGTGCAGAAGGAAGAAAATCAACGCCGTCCACAGCACCGCAACCCTAACATTCCTTCGATTTTCCACTTTCTTCGGCCACCGCAGCTCTACGTCGCCGATTATGGCCGTCGCCGGCGGCTCGATATGAAAATCGCGATTATCAGGGCTTGGGATCCATTAAACTCTGTTTCACAATTGTTTTGAGATCGAGATCTGAGCTCATCACAGGCTTCGTTGGTTTTGCTACAATGGGTGCGTTTTTGTCTGCCTGAGAAGCCATAAATACGCTGAGAACCTTGTGTGCACCGTCGTATGCCACCTAGAGAGCGTAATACACAGTGCCGTTCGGAGCGATTTCAAACCCAAATTGCGAAAGGGAGACATTCACCTTAGACCGTACACTGTTAATGTCGAGTCCGATGTGGTTATCGTCGGGGTCGAAGTCCTGCTTGACGGTGTCGAGCTCGACGGTGACGAAGTGATTTTCGGGGTTGCCGTCAGCGGAGGAGTTCGTGAGGCCGAGGAGTGGCGTTGTTGATTCTGAAGACGTTAACGAGGAAGGAAGTGTTGAAGGAAGCGAGCTTGTTTTTATCGCCGTCGTCGTCCCAGAGTTTGAAGGGTTTGGGGAAGAAGACGCGGCCGGAGTTGTTGTTGTTATCGGCGACGTACAACTACAGTGGCCGACGGAGGTTGCAAATCGAAGGAATGTTAGGGTTGCGGTGCTGTGGACGGCGTTGATTTTCTTCCTTCTGCACTTTTTCTTTTGATTTTGGGGAAAAATCTATTAAAACCCCTCATTTCTTTCTTTTTCTTATGTTTTGATCTTATTATTAAAGGAAAAGGACTTTAATGCAAAATAATAAAACTTTTGGGATATTAAGTTAATTTTTTCTTTCTTTTTAACAGAAATTTTGGATGGAAAACGTTGAGGGACCAACTTTGCCAAGTTTTGCATAACTGGGGGACCAATATGGAACGAAAAATAACTGGGGGACCAATTTGGAACACTGAGCATAACTGGGGGACCAAAATAGGACTTTGGCCTATATAAAGTTTTAATATTAATTGAGTATTTGACACTCCTGATAGTTTATGATTTTATTTGTGATAGACACATAATTTTGGGTAAATTACACAAAAGGACCATGTGGTTTGACCCATTTTTAGATAGAGTCTCTGTGGTTTGCTCCGTTAACAAAAAGGGTTCTGAGAGACATTTCCGTCCAAAAGTTAACGAAAATTTTAGCTAAAATACTATTTTAAGACCCCAAAAATTTTATTTTTTACATTAAGGTCCTTTTCTTTTTAGAATAGGATCAAAACATAAAAAAAAAGAAATAAATTGAAATTGTAATGAAATTTGCCCAAAATACACAACTTCATCTTCTTCTTCCGGCTCCTCTCTCTCTTTCCCAATTCCCAATCTAGGTCTAGCAAGGGCTGCCTGAGAATTCTAAAATGGATCAGATCAAGGCTTCCATTTTAAAATTATGTGTTAAGTGTATGTTAAGTTATGCTATGTTTAATCATATGGCTGTATTCTTCCGAATAAGATTGTAAAAATTAAAATTAAATTAGCCGCAAGTCTCGATCATCACATACTAATACCAAGTTAACGCAATCAATTCAAGATAAAACGCACTACTACCCAGTCTTATTTACATACCAAAACAGAGCATCTACAATGTGCAATATCATAGAAGAAACATAATCGAGTCTCTAAAAACTGCATAACAGGGACGACGCAAACATAGTATGTTCCCAAATTCAAACCCTAGGTTTAACAGAGCACAAAATAGAAAAAACGAAGACGCGAGATTTAGCGGAGGACAAATTCTCAGGATGAAGTTGATCTGATCTGATCCATGGAAGCCTTGATCTGATCCATTTTAGAATTCTCAGGCAGCCTCCATTGATGTTGCTTGCTTGACCTATATTGGGAATTGGGAAAGAGAGAGAGAGAGGAGCGGGAAGAAGAAGATGAAGTTATGTATTTTGGGCAAATTTCATTACAATTTCAATTTATTTCATTTTTTGTATGCTTTGATCCTATTCTAAAAAGAAAAGGATGTTAATATAAAAAATAAAATTTTTAGGTTCTTAAAATAGTATTTTAGCTAAAATTTTCGTTAACTTTTGGACAGAAATATCTCTCAGGACCCTTTTTGTTAACAGAGCAAACCACAGGGACCTTATCTGACATTTTTTAAACGAGTAAACTCCCAAACTGGTCCCCGAATCATTGGGTCGCTGACAGATTGGTCCCTGATTTATGGAAATTGACAAATAGGTCCCCGAATTTTACTAACGTTAGTCAAATTGGTCCCTGAAGCCGTTAACTGCTGATGTGGCACTTAACGTGCCACGTCAGCAGTTAACGGCTTCAGGGACCAATTTGACTAACGTTAGTAAAATTCGGGGACCTATTTGTCAATTTCCATAAATCAGGGACCAATCTGTCAGCGACCCAATAATTCGGGGACCAGTTTGGGAGTTTACTCTTTTTTAAACCATAGGACCCTATCTGAAAATGGGCCAAACCACAAGGCCCTTTTGTGTAATTTACTTTATAATTTTTGTAAGTAGGCCGAGTTCCGATTTTTTTTCTTAAATAATTTCCTACAAATTGAATTAGCTCTATTTTGTTAAATAAAAAAATCTCTATGAATTAGGTTGATTACTTGATTTAAATTGAGTGATTAAAAATATTATGAACTGATCCAATTTAACCTAACTCACATTTCTGTGAATTGAGTTAATTTAAGTTGAGTAACTTAAAAATACTATGAACTGATTTGACTCAAGTAAACTCATTTTTACCTTTAATTCTGAAGAATATGACAAGTGCTAAGTTATCACTTAGCTTAAATTTATCTAATTTAATTAAGAATTTCAAATTTGAGATTTGAGAATGCAACTAAATTAAATACTTGCAAAAAAAAATTTTGTTATCCTTAAGATTTTACCTTAATAAAATTAATCTTGATTTAAATTTTTAATACGAAGGTAAAAGAAAAAAAGAATAATAGAATTGATGGCTCTTGATTGGAAGTAGAATTTTCATTTATTTATTTCATGAGTTGGGCTTGAATATTGAGATTGTTGAATATTTTGAGCTTTCATAGGTAATAAAGATAGAATAAAATTACATGGGGCGTGTAACTTTGCTCCCATGGCTTTGGAAGAGGATTGTCGTTTGAGTAATGAGCTGATTAGTATCTCGATATCCATGCCAAATGAAGAAGACTGAGATAGCAATTTGAATATATAGAGATAAGTGAATAACGAAAGTGAGCAGACTGAAATCCGCTAAAACACTAAGTGTATTTATAAAACACGCATATAAGAAAAAACAAATCATGACATTATCTTTACTTGCTAGATATGCTAAATAATAATCAAATAGAGACTGGTATACCATAAAAGAATGAGTGTGCGTCTAAATAAGAAATGAATTAAATAGTGTTACTATGGTTAATCAATTATTGATTCTCAAATATTGGTTGATGTTGAAATAAGACTAAAATCTCAATAATGACATTGGAATAGAAGAATTGATAATCTTTACAAATAGAATGATTTGCATGAATCGTGTTTCGGGTTTCTTGAATTGATTAATACCAGTAAAAAAAGTATAAAATAGAGAATGATCATACTTAGTTTTCATTTATGGCATTATTAACTTTGTTCTATGAGTGTTAAATTAAAGGGTAAATCACAAATTAGGTAGCGGTTGTTAGGTCGAAACTCATATCACTGCTGTGTGGTTTGAAAATTTTCACTTTAGGTACCTGAGATATGTGTCGTTTTGTAATTAGGGTACATTTGTTTTTGTTCCGTTAATTTTAAGGGAAAATGCTGACGTGGCGCAATCTTAGTCATCGATTTCCAATGTATCTTAGCCGTCGATTTCTATTGCATCTTAACCGCCGGTTTCCCTTGCATCTTAGTTGTTGGTTTCCACTCCAAGGTTAAAATCTCATTTTTGCTTCTCAAACTATGGGGTAAGTTTCATTTTGGTCATAAAAGCTATTTTTTGTTTCATTTTTGTCCTCAAACTTTCATATTTTTTCCGTTATGATCTCCAAAATGTGATTTTGTCAGAATTTTAACTGTTATTCTTAGTCATAAGTTAGAGATAAAAATCAACCACAAATTTATCTCCAATTTGTAACTAAGAATGAAAGTTTCTCGTCCTCTCTTTGTCAACTCACTTATTATTACATATTTGAGTAGGGGTGAACAAAAACATACAAAAAAATTCATTAAATAAATAAATGGGTTAAATAAAAAAATATGAATTTTTTGTTTTAAAAACTAAAGTAGCCCAGTTTGGCTCAGTCGAATCTGATGGCTCTGCCTAAGTCTAACTGGGTCAGGTCTCAGGTTCGGCCCAACCCAGCCCATGATCACGCCTATATTTGAGAGAGAAATGATTCATCTTAATCATTTAGGTTAGAAATAATGACGTAAACCATATGAAATAACATTTTTAGGACAAGAAAAGGAACAAATATGAAAGTTTAAAGACCAAAATGAAACTTATCCCATAGTTTGTGGACCAAAATTTGATTTTTCACTGAGTTACGTGAGCGTCACGTCAACATTTTATGTTAAAATTGATGAACAAGACAAAGTAAAATTGAAAAAATAAAAAATAATGATCAACCGAAAAGGAAAAAGTACTTTTTTTCTTTCTGGAATGAGAAAAAGGTTCACGAACGAGTTAAAAAATAATCCATGTGAGTTATTTAGGACAACATTTTTCATATTTTCACTTTAGAATCCAACAAAAATGTGACGTAGAGTTTGGGTTTGATCCATTGAATCAATCCTCTCTCACTTTCCTCTTATTTTGTATTTTTCGTCCTTATTATCTGTTGCTAACAACGTCACGCCCAACGGTTTACATAAATTCCCACTCTAATTTTGGCGACAGCTATTCATTATTCAACTCATCTGAAAGCGTAAATGCCAAGGCTCTTTCATTCCCATTATTTACTCACTTGTTTTTTCTTTCAGTTTTCATTGAGTAGTTAGTAGCATTTATAATAAAATACACAAAATGCTAAAATTGGGTAACAACAAAGTTACTGAATTTCCTCTGCAATGGAAGATTAAGTTAAAGAAATAGTTACATTATTTGCATTTATGGATTATGATAATCACAGAATTTGCCAATTCCAGCGCAGATTAGATCAGCTAAGTAACTTTAACTTTTTCATACAGTTTGAAATCCACCATATTTAGAGTGTTTAGATTTCTCCATGGACACATCAAGTTCTTGAAAAGTTAAATTCTTTGTAGGTGATGATGAAAAAAGGAACTATTTTATACATATATTCAAAGGTAAGAGAAGATAAACTCCTCTCTAGTTGTACAAATCTAGAAATTACATAATTATAAAGGAAATTAGTGAAACATAATGGAGCTGATTAAGGGCATTAAATCCAAAGGGTTAAACAATAGCAAAAATGGCATTGAGTGAGAGGAGTTGAGAGAATCAAGTGCACGAGGATGAAAGAGCAGGTAGCACGATAGAGGGAAAATGATGGGAAGTTGAGGAGAAAGTGGTGACTCAATTCCAAGGGTTGGTCCAACATATTCAGATTGTTGAATGAAGTTGGCCCATCAGCAAGACAACTCCACTTGTAATTATCAATAAGGGTACCATCCCCTATATCCACAGACGTCCTGAAATCAAATATTATTAAACTTGTTCTTGTGTCTAGGTAGTAATAGAGGTCATCCTGCAAATCATAGAAAAGAAAACTCACAATCACATCAAACTAGGGTTAATAAGGACTAAAAAATAGTCATGAATATTTCGAGCTTTCATAGGTAACAAAGATAGAATAAAATTACCTAAGGCATGTAACCTCGGTCCCAGGGCTCTGGAAGAGGATCACCGTTGAGTAGCGAGCTGATTAGTATCTCGATATCCATGCCAAATGAGGAAGACTCAGATAACGATTTGAATATATAGAGAGAGGTGAATAACGAAAGTAAGCGGACTGAAATCCACTGAAGCGCTAAGTGTATTTATACAACGCGCATATAAAAAAAAGACAAATCATGACATTATCTTTACTTACTTGATACACTAGATAAAAATCGAATAGAGAGTGGTATACCATAAAAGAATGAGTGTGCGTCTTAATAAGAAATGAATCAAATAATGTTATGACCTCAATTATTAACTCTCAAATATTAGTTGAAGTCAAAATAAGACTAAAATCTCAATAATTTTCGAATATCCAAACTTTCTTCAATCACCTCCTTCCTCAAAAGTTTTGATTTTTGAAAATTCTTTCTTAAAGCATTTGAAGGCATTATTTGAGTGAGATTTCAGTGAGGGTTGTGATTTTTGGATGAGTTCTTGAGTTTCTCGGCAATTTCTATATGTTTTCCGGTAAGTTTGGGGCATTTTTCTTGTGAGTTTTAAATTTTCAGCGTTTTCAATTTTGGTCCCTCTGTCATTTGCTTTAATTTGTGTTATTTTTGCATTGCTATTCCATTTCATGAAGAATTCATGAATTAGGGATCAAGATGTAAGGTTTGAGAATCCTCAGAGATGCTCTTTCACTTTCATATTGATAGTCAGAGACTAAAGTGAAAGGGACTTGAAGTTTCAGGACTAAACTGTAATTTAAAATAGACGGAGGACTAACGGTGGGAGGTTTTCAAAATATATGGGACCAAAACTGAGACAAAAAAAAAGATATAGGATTGATCTGGGACCTGGAGCAAAAATACAAGACCAAATTCGAGACAAAAAAAGATATAGGACTGATTTGGGACTTGGAGCAAAGTTACAGGACCAAATTCACACTTTGACCTATAATAAATATATACTTGTTAACTACATATGTTGCCATATGGCCAAAGTGTATGAGTTCAAAACTTCCAAAACTATATTTCTTTTTTATTTATTTTTTCTTTTTTTGCTTTTTTTTTCTCCAAATCTCATTGTATTTTACTATAAAAAATAATAAATTAGGATGAAATAATAAAATAAACATNAATGTGAAAATAACCATATAAATCAAACGAAATGACATTTTAAACTAATAATAATGAAACAAATGAAAAAAATTTACGAAAAAAACAGAACTTAGCTTATAATTGAAGGATTAAAATAAGGTCTTGACCAATTAGATATATATATATATTAGTATTTAGTATATTACAAAGTGACCATCTTTAATTATAAAAAGATTTGCATATATGGATAGATACTCAGAAAATATAATGATTATGACAGGTCGAACTCTTTTGTTGTTGAATATCGAATATCCCTCCTCTAATTTTACAGGGTTTAGATTCTTTGTGGGCGATGATGAAAAAAGGACTATTTTATACATATATTTAAAGGTAAGAGAAGATAAACTCACCCTTCTTTTTTACAAATCTGGAAATGATTTAACTAAAAAGAAAATTAGTAAAAAATAATGGAAGTAATTAAGAGCATGTAGGCTCAAGCCAAAAGAAAAAAGAATTAAGAGCATTAAGGCCAAAGGACCAAGCAGAGGAAGAAAGGGAATGGAGTGAGAGGCTGTGACAGTGAGAGAATCACATACATTGAGCTATGAGCACAATAGAAAGAAAATGATGAGAAATTGAGGATATAGTGAAGACTATTTTTCTAGGTTGGGCCGAAATATTAAAATTGTCCAACGAAGCTGGCCCATTTGCAAATTGACTTCACTTGTAATTATCACTAATATAATGATGTATTTAGATAAGGTAAATTTAGGAGGGAAAGTAATTTGTAGAGGTAATTGAATTAATTTCTTTTATAATTTTCATTTGAAAGAATAATTATCTACAAAAAAAATATTTTCTTCCTCAATTTACTTTATCCAAACACACTAGGGAAATAAAATTACTAGGGGCTTGTAACCTCTTTCGCATGGTTCTAGTAGAGGATGTGTCATTAAGGAGCAAGCTAACTAATATTGAGATATCTATACCAAATGAAGAAGACTGAGATAGCGATTTAGATATACATAGATAAGTGTGTAATGAAAGTGAGCAAGTAGAAGGACGTGGTTGATTTTGTTTTTCAAAACAGTTTTTTGGTTTTGAAAATAAAAAACAATGTGTATTTTTTATTTTTTAAAACAGAAAAATGTTCTTAAAAAAACAAAATCAAACAAGCCCGAAGTTTGCTGAATTAGTGTATTTATACAATGCCCATTTAAGAAAAGATAAATCAGATATTTCAAATAAAGATGGAGTGGAGACTGGAGAGTGGTATGAGTGAGAGTATGTGGGAATAAGAAATTTCTCAAACGAGACAAACTCTTTCAGTTTCCTACTTTCCTTCCTTTATCAACTTTACAACGAGGAAAAGAAAGAAGAAATCTCTCAATAATTACAATGGAATAGAAGAAATCATGATGCTTATGAATAGAATTATGTCCACAAATCATGTTTTGGGTTTGCTCAATTATAAATACCAGTAAAAAAGTATAAAAAAACATATCTAGCAACTCAGCAAGTTTTCATTTATGGCATTATTAACACTGTTCTATGAGTATTAGATAACATCATCTATGAAAAAAAGATTGATCTGATCTCAATATCCAAATCTTTTATGAAGTTTTGCATTTGAATTCAAATTAAATATGGAAATCAAGGAGCATCTATGAGCTGAGGTGATAATTAATTTACTCGACAAGCTAAACTCATTCTATACTGAAAAAGTATGTTCCAACTTTGCCGTCCCAAAATCCAATTTGTTGTCTAACTACTCTTACATAATGTTCTAATAGATTAGCATGTTGAAGCCTCAAGACATCTCTGATGCAAAATTACTCATCTAATAAATGACTAACGCTTCTTTTTGTTGCTTCCTTTGGCACTAGATTTTGATGGTGTAATTAGCAGGTACACAAACAGAATTACGATGGAGATCACGAAGATTAGAGATCCATACTCAGCTAACAATCTCTGCAAACATGAAAGTGATCACTTTGGAGTTTAAGCAACAATTCATCTTAAGAGTTGTCAGAATTCACACAAACATAAACATTGACTAAGAAGTCAATTTCTGGCATTCCCATGATGAAACACACACATTAAGAGTAGATATAATCCAAATGTATGCAGAAACGAACTTATTTTATTGTCTCAATTTTAATATATACATACATACACTACTAGCTGTATCATTCATCATCATATACAATGATTTATATAAATTGTGACTACAAAAGAAGATTAGATAGTCGTCCATACCTTAGCCTTTGAAATTGGGTCCAACCAACGAAACAAGATTACATGAAAAACAGAAAGACATACTTCAGTCATGTAAATTTGAGATTGATTTATATAACAGATAGATCATCAGGAAACTTACCAAATCTAACTTCTTCTCGGAAGGTATCTCAGCAAGAATATCCAATGGTGGACTGTGAGTTGAAAATGCCTCCTAAAAGTAGGCAATGAGAATGATAAGAAAAGTATACTCTATTGAAAAAAAAAACATAAAGTAACATAATTTACTGATATTGTAATTAAACCTGTAAAGATGTCTTAGTGGGGATGCGAAACTTAATTACAGCAGGTTTTCCAGGAAAAACTCCCTTAGCTTTGGCCTCTAATATAAATTTGTGGGATAAGATATCACCTCTGAAAATGACATTTTTATGAGCCAAAATGACATAAATTCTAGAGTAACAAATCAACAAAAGTTATGTAAAAAAAAATAGGAAACTCACGCATCAAGCCTTTCCCATGACTTTGAAGTGCTACCTCTTATTACATCAAAAGCATCACTTGGCCAACTATCATCTGTTAAACTTAGATCAAAGGCAGTCCTTCAAAAACAAGGAAAAAAGGAAAGGTAATAACTAATAAGCACAACGGAAATATAACAATGTCAAAGACCACACAGTAATAAAAGCAACAAAGAAACATGAGTTACAGTATCCGCAAAATATTCACAAAATTGAATATGACATAAAACCTCTAATGTACAACATGCATGAAATCACGAATGAGGATCGATCTAAAGCACATATATGCATAAGTGAATAACAAGAGGTTTTAATCGATGAGAAAGAGGGAATTAAAGAGATATGAAATTAATAATGAAGAAGCAGAAATTAAAGAAAACATACGAAGATCCTTGATTGTAAATATCAATGGTAACAGAAATTCGTTCAGGTCCAGCCTTGGGTTTGTCGAGGATGGCCTTCTTGTGAGCCACAATGAAGGGTACGTCTGAGGCAGCGTTTGATGAGAAGCATAGTAACATTAACGAGGATGCTATAACGACAAAACATATAAAACCTTTGGGGTATGATGGATCTGCCATTTAATTTGATGAGACGTCAAGAAATTTGGTAGTTTATAATGGAATTTGAGACTGATCAGACCTCTCGAGTGTAATGATTCAGATTCATTTTTAGAGAGTCAAACCACTTTAGGGTGATAATCATTTCAGTCTTGCCAAGATGCTAAAATCTGTTTTTTTGTTTCTCGAGATTTTAGCTTGCCAAATCTTAGTAGTTTCCTGTTTTCTTGGAATTTAATATTGAGAAAATAATTGCAATATGTTGTTAGGACTAATGATTATAGAAAATTAAAAGGTGGGGGTGGTGGGTTTGAGTCATAGTCAATCCATAAATTAAAACTTGAGCATATATATTATGCTTTATGGAAATAGAGTTGTACTCTTACTAGTAAATAGTAATTATAACTTTTGACCTAATATTAAACGTTGGGTAAATTGCAATTTGGTACCCTGTGGTTAGGGGCGGTTCCCCTTTGGTACCCTGAAAGAAAAATTTTTGCATTGTGGTANCTCTTACTTGTAATTATAACTTTTGACCTAATATTAAACGTTTGATTCAACTACTGATTTTAGAGACAAGATCGTTGGTTCGATTATAAGTTGGACAATTACCGAGAGGAAAATTATTAGCTTAAAAGTAGCACCAATAGTCCTAAGTTGAAAGCTCAGTTATGAGGCCGAGTTATAGTCCATAGTGTAGGTAAGAAAATGAAATATCATTTTTTTAACCAACTCATGCGTCCTATAAATAAGACATCACACTCAGATTGAAACAACCACACATTGGTCAAATTCTTGTTCTTCTTCTTCCCCTCCATCAACGACTTAGCTTCACTGCTTGGCTTCCCATTTCACCCCAACTCTTATTCCTCTGTTTCCTCTGCTTTCTCTCAACCTCAGAGTTTGGTGTATGGCCAAATTGTGGAAATGGGAAGCAGCTATCTAGGTAAAGAAACTGGTACGTACTATTCCATTGAACTCCTTGACATGTATGTGAACATATATAAGGAATAGTTGTTTTAGTCTTTCTTGTGAAATATATGCCTAGTACTCATATAATTAACCAAAAATAGTGACATTTGAATCATTGGATGGTGTACCATCAGTGCAATATGCATACAATTTCAATTGGCATGTCCCGACAATTGGTGTCCATGTCAATCTCTTCTTTCTTTTCTTTTATATTCAATTCATATTGATAGTTTAATATACCTTTTAGGTCATGCTACATGGTGAGTCTCACTGTGAGTCTGTGACTGTTAGAGCTTAATGTAGTGAAGCGTCACCAGTCACCACAGTTATTATGCTGGACTAATGTTTGTGAAAGAGTTAATTGTTTGAAAAAGTAAAATGCATGAGTGGGATTAAAAATAATGACAAAAATGTGACAGCGTGGCCCTTCATATGATAAGCTTTGAATTTGTAGGACATGGTTCACATGGGAGGGGAGGAGTACAAATGTACAATGGAAGACGAAAGTGATTTATTTCTCTCTATATAAGGAGTCTTGTACCTCTAATTGTCCTAATTTAAAGCTATAAGTAACTGTATCCTTATATATTATTGAAAATTTACAAGCTTCGTTATACTTTCAAGTTCGAATCTTCAATCATCACCGAACGTCCATGTAATGAAGAAAGCAACAAAGAAAGACAGAAGTGGGACGTTATCATCAGACTCCAAGTTATTTGAATCCGTAATGAAGGTCAGTGTGATTGAGGTTTAGAATATGCATGCTTTTGTTTGATTATTTGGTAATTGGTATGGTATAAAATATTAAGAAATAGTAATAAATCTTTTTTAGCATTTTAAAATATAAAGAGAAAATTAATCATTTGATACTTGTAATTTACTCAAGTTTTTAATTTAGTCCTTACAATTTTATTTTTTTAAAACAAGTTTTTATAATTATTTAGATTTTGGTCCCTAATACTCAAAATTGTCAAACACATGTTTACTTAGAGCTCACTAAGATAATCAATTAATCAATAATGATAAAAAAAAGTCTAATATTAATTTTTCTTATATAAAGCTTCAATATTGATCATCCTAATTATGATATTAGATTATAATGAATTAATTTTCCACTTACTTTTGTTTACAAAAACTTGTAAAAAAAAATAAAACTATTATCACATATATAATTAGGTATTAGGACTAAAATCTAAAGATTTATAAAGTATAAGGATTGATTTAAAATAAATAAAATTGTAAGGACTAAACTATAAGTTTGAGTAAAGTATAGGGAGCCATATATTATTTTTAAAACATTTTTATATGAGACACCTAAAAATATGCTTCCATATATCTTAACACACACGAAATTTACTAATAATAATAACAACATGGGTCATGAATTTAAAAAAGAAAAGAAAAGATGGAAAGAGTGATGAAGATGAGAAAAGTGAAGATGAATCTCAGAATCTCCATATCCAAGGAGATTGATTGTATATATATGTAAAGATTAACGTTGGAAATCAAGCATTAGATATTTAGATGAACACAACACAGCCTGTATCCTCCAACTTCTCCTTGGGAACCAACCTTTTAATTCTCTTCAACCACATGCCACATGATTTACTTTATTACTTTCCATCAAACAAATCTCTCTCTACTCTCAAATTTGTTTACTCTATCAAAGGATGCATTCTTTTTTTCTTAATTTTGAGACACACGTTATATTTGTCTATTTAATTTTAAAACTCCAGTCAAGTATTTGCTGTTCATTGAAGCATGTACATTTCTCTTTATTTTTGTCTTCTTATAAACCTTTTACTTTGAAAATCCCAAGAAGTAAAGATCCAAGCCTTCCTTATAAATTGCCCTTGGTTCATGGCAATTTGGCAAACCAAAGGCACGTGCAATAAGGATTGGGCGGTCTAACGTAGGACTCTTCTAATCTGATCCGATCCATCCAGCAATCATAGCCCCATCCAATCTCATCACATTACGGCCTTACTTTATTCTAAATTAAAATCATGATATCAAATAATATTTCTCTTGTTTACTCAACCCAAAATTCAACGACGCCATGTGAGACATGTCTTGGTTTCTGAGCTTCCTACACCACTGAGATCCCTCCTTAACCCATGTTTCTTCTTCCTCTCATCCTCGAACCTTCGCTTCCCTCTCTCCTCTCTGTAACCAGTGAGTCACTCTTTCATTCATTCATTCATTCCTACTTCCTCTCCCTCAATTATTCCTCCAAAATCATAACTTTGTCTCTCAAGCTTCCTCTTTTAATTAATATTTCATCTGCCACATTTCATTTGAATCTACCACTTCAATTTGTCCCTTTCCCACACATGCATGTAGAGTGTGTATTATTGGTTTTCTGTTTTTTAATTTAAAATAGAACTGTAAATGGATAAACTTCCATTCCTCACCCACTTCATCGCAGCTGAATTTCTAGCAATCTTTTGCTGTTAAATGAACCAACCATGCTTTACTTCAATGCTATATATTACTCCGTGGTTTGAGAACACTGCCATTTTGAAAGATATAATAAGTTGTGAACATGGGTGGTTGACTTGTGTAGGATGTTGTTATGCTTGAAGAAAATCTTGAGCCAAAACAATGGGGTGCACTCACTCTGTGTACTACGCACTTGGAAGGAAGAAGAAGAAGACCACTATCCCCGAAGTTGTGGTCTTTGTTCCATCAATGCGCTTTCCTGTACACTCTGATCTTCATAGGGCTCTTAAGGGCATAATCCCACCGGATCTTTCTCACAAATTATCTTCTCTAAGGAATCAGATTGTGTTAGTGGCCGAGGATACAGGTGAATTCCTGCTGTTTTTGTTTTCTTGAATTGTTAGTATATCTACAAAGAAATCCCAGGTTTCAATGTTGTGATGTTCTGAAGTTTTATGAGCAATTGTTGCAGGTGGATCTGCAATACCAGAATTGCTGAGAGCTTTGAATGAATACTTGTCTCTTCTAGTTGGGCTCACTAAGAAAGGTTTCACAATACAAACTGATCCACGTCCCTTGATTGATGATGCACTTCCATTACTAAAATGGGTTGTGATTTTATTATGTTTCAGAGTATAGTCTTGAGGGGTTAGTAGAATTCAAGTGGAAAATTTTCCAACAAGGGCGGCAGGCAAGTATTATATAATCAATTACTACCAGCAAACTTGTATTGATTTTTCTTTTTTTGGTCATTATTTATCATTTGTTGTGAATTCAACGCGACACAATCCTATTGGCAGGAGAATTGTGTAGCAAATGCTTGGTTTGAAGTGCTCTCTGCAGTTCACCTTATGGCTATGCTGACATTGTCAGAGGCTGATTCATTATTGATCCCTAAGGATCATTCAGGTTCTGGAATAAGGGTCGTATCTTCAGGTTATTAATATGAACCTATACTATATATAAGGCTTCTCATATTTCCTGTTTTTTGATTCAGAAGCTAAATGATAATGAGTGGTCATTGTATATTTGTACTTTGTACTAACAGATAGCAAGAGGGAAGCAGTGGATTTGTTACTTAAAGCATCAGGATACCTGCAATTCTGTGTCAGGGAAGTTATTACTCGAATACCACTTGAAATCAAGTATGTCTGTCTCTCAATGGTATTGGAATTTTGTTTTGGAGTTTGGACATCTTATTGAGCAAAATTATTAACGTAACATGCAGGAAAATTCTACCCTATGACTTGCAGGATGGTGTATTGGAGGCTATATCCACTCAAGCATTAGGCCAGGTATTCATTGTTCATCTGCACACCACATCAAATAGCATAATCATACCATAATAAACATCATATTGTATAGTTGCAATCAGGATTTTATGAGCACGTTTGACATGATCTTATCTTCCTGATGCTGAAAACCCAGGGAACAGAAATTCAGCTTGGCCTTGCTGTTGAAAGTCAGAAGGCAACTTTGTCAGTGAAGAGAAGGTTAGCATGTGAACAGCTTGTTTACTTTAGTCAGGTATTTACCTCAATCCTCAGATCACTCACTTATCATTAATCTCTAGTGTATAAAATGTGTATACATTTCTATATATGTATATCTTCTGATGGAGTTAAGCAGTTAAAATAGTTAAGAGTTTCTCATTTTGATGAGCAGGCTTATCAGTGCTTGTTAGGATGTGGCTTCAACCAAGGGCATGGAAAGAAGCATCTCCGGTTCATCAAATGGAAATTCCTTGAGTCAAAGGTTCAATATATAATTCTATATATCAACATAAAAAATGTGGATATACAAGCCAGTTATGAGTCCTGACCAAAATTTGTAACGTTGTTTCAGGCTGCAGCCTACTACTACCATGGTCTGATCCTTGACAAGGACAGTGAACCCACCAGTCATATCAGTGCAGTGTCTTGTTTCTTTGCTGCAGAAGAACTTCTAGCCGAGAGCAAGAAGGCCTGCCTAAGCTTTTGTGTTGCAACTCCAGTGAACAGGTTGGTTTTGATATATATGAGAAAATCTATTTTATGGTTCTTGAATGTATCTCAAAACGACGATTTAGTCATTAGATATTAGAAATTTAGAATTTCATTTTTTTGGTTCTTTTTTTTTTTACGAACATTAGTTATTTATTCCTTAAAATGTTATCTGTGAGGAATAAATAGTTTATGATTTCATCTAATACTCAGATAAAATCGTAACTTGGTTACAATTTTAAGGACTAAAATGTAGGTGTTCTCTCTGTGTATTGATCTTTTCTGATAGACTCTAGGTTCTTAAAAAGTAGTTGTTTTTTTGTGTGAAGGGCTGCTCCACCCTGGGGTGCTATGAAGCATTTACATCAGAAAATTCCTGAAGTTGCATCAAGGAAGTCTCAGATGTATGGGTATCTCTTGGAACAAGAGAAGTAAGTAATTAAGGAGTTTCTGTTGCTTGCTTGCCTTTATAGCCTAAATTGTTGAAATTTCTTTGGAAGATGATAGATAGAGATGGGATCATGGATGTGTGTGAAATGTGATTTGATGCAGGGGTCTGCAAGCATTGCCAGAGCTACCTGATTTTCAGTTGTCATTGTGTCCAGATGACTATGAACTGCCTGAAATAGACGCAGCATGGGACAGTAAATACTGGGAAACTCTAGGACAGCCCCTCAAAGAGCATCTTAGAGATAGTGAAGATGATGATGAGCTTCCAACTCAACAATAGTACAATCTCTCCTTTTTCTTCATATACCTCTAGTTGAATATCCCCTATGGATTCTCCAATTCTTTTCACTTTTTTTTTCTTTTTGGAAGTCGATGGTGTTGCGAATTGCGATGTAAGTCACATACATGACCTCACTTGACAAGCAATTACTATAGAAATTATGGATTGACATGTCCAGAAATTAAAAGTTCAGTACTTCAGTTTGATAGTTCGTCTAGAGGATTCAGTGATATAAGTAGTGCAATATAATTCCTTCTTATAACACTAGGGCCTTGGGGGTTCTATTACTAATTTTTCGAAACGCGCGTTTTACTCGACAAACATCACATAATTAACTTAACATATCATTGTGGAGTTATTTTGTAATTTTAACCATAACAATTTTTGCAAAAATTACATATTGACACCCAATATTTTCAAAACATTACCAACAGGTCCCTGGATACATATTATCTAAGAATTAAAATGAAAACTATAAAATTTTTTGGGGTCAAAACATAATATTTGAAAAATATAGGACAAAATATAGAATTACAAAATAGTCTCAATTTTTTTATAGTTTTCATTTTAGTCCCTAGATAATATGTATCTAGGGACCTGTTTGTGATTTTCTAAAAATATTGGGGGTCTATGTAATTTTTGCCAAAGTTGTTGTGGTTAAAATTACAAAATAGTTTTAAAATTTCTAATTTCCGTTAATTTTTTAATTGAATTAAAACTCAGAGTACCAAAGTGTTAACGAAGAACATAAGGTACCAGAATGTCACCTTTTAAACCACAGAGTACCAAAGTGGAATATGTACAAACCACAAAATACTAAAGTGTAATTTACCCTAAAATAAAAGTAAAAAAATGTAGGTGGTGTGTGTTTTTTTGCATTCTTTCTCCAAAAAAAAAAAAACTTGTGTAATAAACTCAAAGACTAAAAATTTATTGGATCCTATCCCAGTGAGAACAGTACACAGTGCAACCGGAAACTTTAAGCAACGTGCCCACTGCCTTGTTTCTGTGTGTACCCTTGTAATAAATAATATGACGCGTCCGCTTCAGTCACTAATTACAGGAATGAGTCATCTCACTCGCATTGCTTTGCTTTTAATTTCATCCTTCTGTGTTTATTTTTTTAAAGACAAAATATATAGGCCAAAGTCCTATTTTGGTCCCCCAGTTATGCTCTTTGTTCCAAATAGGTCCCCCAGTTATGCAAAACTTGAAAAAGTTGGTCCCTCTAACGTTTTCCATCCATTTTTCCGTTAAAAAAAGAGGAAAAATAAACTTTCATCCTCAAAAGTTTTATTCTCTTATATTAAGATCCTTTTCTTTTTATAATAGGATCAAAACATAAGAAAATGAAGTAAATTAAGATTTTAAGTGAATTTACCCAAAAACACAAAATAAATCTCTCTCTCTCTCTCTCTCTCTCTCTCTCTCCCACCGTGCCGGCAACCGTTCCTTATTCCCCAACACCACCACCACCGCACCCTCCTCCACTCTCCTCAATTTCCAAGCCAAACAGGAACCCTACTCCACTGTCACGTTATACTTGTCCGACGACGGCGATGATCGGAACTCGTCGGTTCATCAACGGAGGACAACGATTCGGCGGAGAGCGGCGGTTTTCTGGCCAGATTCGCGGAGTTTTCAGAGTCTNAAACTTGAGCCCACGAATTTTCTCAACTGGAGAAGGCAAGTAATGGCTGCTGTGAAAGGTTATAGGTTGCAGAAATATCTGTTAGGGCCAAGGTATGTTCCTCTGCGTTTCTTGAGTGAAGAAGATGAGGAAAATGGTGAGATTAATGAAGATTTCTTGAATTGGGAACAACAAGATTCCCTACTGTTTTCTTGGTTGTTAACCTCTATGACACAAGCTATGACTGATTTAGTTATAGATTGTGAATTCTCATATGAGTTATGGGAGACATTGCAGAAGCATTTCTCTTCCAAGACTCGAGCAAAGATCACTCAATACAGGACTCAACTGCGTACTATGGAAAAAGGTAGTATGACTTTGCATGAATACCTGTTACAAATCAAGAAATTAGCTAATGCTCTTGCTTCAGTGGGTGCTCCAATCACTCCTACTGAACATATAGAGTGTATTTTTGAGGGTTTAGGTGATGAGTTTGAAGGGTTCATCACTACCATGCTTGCACGAGAAAATCCCTTCACTGTTGCTGATCTTGAGTCTTTGTTAATGGCTCAAGAAGAACGATTTGTTAATAAGAAGAAGAAGTCTGAAGTTTCTTTGTCTGTGAATATGGTTCAGAATCAGAATTTTCATAATAAAGATCGTAGAACTAATATGTCAGTTTCACAGAATGGTTACAAGAATCAGAACTTTGGTGGTAATCAATATTATAATCAGAGTTACAATGGAAGTCAGTATAATTCACAGAGAGGGAGCAGAGGCAGAGGAGGTCGTGGTCCTAAGTCTGGAAATGCCAATATTAAGTTGATTTGTCAACTTTGTGGGAAAACTGGGCATATGGCTTTTCAGTGTCATTTTCGTTTTGATCAAGAATATGTTAGTCCCTTTGCATCTTCTGCTGAAACTGAGACTGAAGTCAAGCCAAAGAACACTGTTATGATGGCTGCCTCTGAAGCACTCTTTGATCCAGCATGGTACCCAGATTCTGGTGCTTCTTGCCATGTTACCCCTGACATTCACAATCTGCAGCAACAGGATTACTATGATGGTAATGACCAAGTTTATGTTGGTGATGGTAAGCCTCTTAAGATTGAGCATGTTGGTAGTTCTCATATGCATGTTTCCTCTAAACCACTTGTTCTAAATTCTTTGTTGCATGTTCCTTCTATGAAAAAGAATCTGTTAAGTGTCTCAAAATTTGCCAAAGACAATAAGGTATTTTTTGAATTTCATGCTGATAATTGTTGTGTTAAATGTCAGGATACCAAGAAGGTTCTTCTTAAAGGTCAACTCAAGGATGGACTCTATGCCTTTCATGAGTTTACTTTGAATTCTCCTAGTAGCGATTTTTCAGCTTCATGTAATGATTCTATTGTTCAGAATGTACAATCTTCTTTTCAGTGTAATGTAGTTTCTTCCACTACTTTAGATACATGGCACAATAGATTGGGTCATCCCTCAGATTCAGTTCTTTTTCATGTGCTCGATTCTTGTAATGTCAAGTTCACTAATAAAAAGAGAAATTTCTGTCAATCTTGTTGTTTAGGTAAACTTCACAAACTGCCATTTCCAAATTCAGTACATAGTTATTCTAAACCTTTCCAAATGATTCACTCAGATTTGTGGGGACCAAGTCCTAATGTTTCTTCTCAATCCTCAAAATATTACATAGTCTTTATTGATGATTTTACACGTTTCACTTGGCTTTATTTTCTTAAATCCAAATCTGATGCTGTTCAAGCATTTCTTAACTTCAAAAGTCTAGTTGAAAATCATTTCAGTTCTAAAATTTTAGCTTTTCAATCTGATGGAGGAGGGGAATTCTTGCCTATTTCTAAAATTCTTGCTAATCATGGTATTGTTCATCAGATTAGTTGTCCTCATACACCACAACAAAATGGATTGGCAGAAAGAAAACATAGACATTTGACAGAATTTGCTTTGACCTTAATGGCTCAATCTTCTCTTCCTCATTCGTTGTGGGATTGTGCTATTTCTACTGCTGTCTTTCTTATTAATCGATTACCTACACCATTGCTTCAAAATAAGTCACCATATGAGCTCTTATATGATAAAATTCCAGCCTACTCTTCTCTTAAAACCTTTGGTTGCATTTGTTACCCTTATACTCGGCCCTATAATACTCATAAATTTGATTATAAGTCTGTGCCTTGTGTTTTTCTTGGCTATGACAACAAATACAAAGGGTATAAATGCTATGATCCTAAAGCTAACAAGGTATATATGTCTAGACATGTTTTGTTCAATGAGAATCAATTTTATTTTGCTGAATTTTCTATTGATTCTCTTCCAGTTCATAAAACTTCTCCTGTTACTCTTATTTCTCCTATTTGTCTAAATGTGCCTTCTAAGTCTTGTTCTTCATCAAATGCATCAAAACATGCTCAATCACCATCATCAATATTACCTGTGCATGATACATCTATTACTCCTGCTGTTGTTTTGCCATCTATGTCTGCTGCAGCTACTCAAGTTTCATCAGATTCTGGTTTGCCTTCATCTGCTGCTGTTGTAGTTGAGTCTAGATCTGCAGAAACATCTTCTTTGCCTCAGTCTGCTACTGCTGTTGCTGCTGAGTTTCAATCTGGTCTACCTCAATCTGATGTGCAAGAACCGATTACTCCTATAGTTCCAGTAATTCAGCAACCACCTTCTGCAGGTCATCATATGGCTACTAGATCCAAAACAGGTCATAGTAAACCAAAACGAATTTTTACTTGCTCAACCACTGTTCCAGTTGTTGCTACTGAACCTAAGAGTGTTAAAGCTGCGTTGCAAGATCCGAATTGGCTTGCTGCTATGAAGGAAGAATATAATGCCTTAATGAAGAATAAAACTTGGAGTCTGGTTCCATTGCCATCTAATAGGGATGCTGTTAGTTGCAAATGGGTTTTCAGAATCAAACATCATCCAGATGGTTCTATTCAGAAGTATAAGGCACGTTTGGTAGCTAAGGGCTTCAATCAGAGACCAGGGTTTGATTTTACAGAGACTTTTAGTCCCGTAATCAAACCAGCTACAGTTAGGACAATTCTTACAATTGCATTGTCAAAAGGATGGCATATTCATCAAGTTGATGTGAATAATGCCTTCCTAAATGGTACATTACAGGAAGAAGTATACATGACACAGCCTCCTGGTTTTGAAGATTCAAACTCTCAGCTTGTTTGTAGACTACATAAATCGCTTTATGGGCTTAAGCAAGCACCTAGAGCATGGTTTGACAAACTGTCTTCATCACTTTGTTCTTTTGGGTTTATGGCTTCAAAGTGTGATTCATCCTTATTCATCAAAGAAGATTCAAAGGCTACATTATATGTTTTGGTTTATGTAGATGATATTATAATTACTGGTAGTACTAAAGAGGCTATTTCTCAGTTAGTTGCTCAGCTTCATTCTCATTTCCCTCTAAAAGACCTTGGTTCTCTTAATTTCTTCCTTGGTGTTCAGGTTACTTCTACTTCAGAAGGTAATCTACATCTTAGTCAGACTAAGTACATCAAAGATCTACTTCAGAAGGCAAAAATGGGTGATCCTAAACCTATGCACACTCCTATGGTAGCAGGGCAAAAGCTGAGTCGTGTTGGTAGTTCTGATTTTGAGGATCCAGTTTTATACAGGTCAATAGTAGGAGCATTGCAGTATGTAACACTTACTAGACCTGAAATTACTTTTTGTGTCAACAAAGTATGTCAGTTCATGAAATGTCCTAAGATTGATCATTGGAAGGCTGTTAAGAGGATATTGAGATATCTTTCTGGAACAATTTCACATGGATTGTTACTTAGAAAGTCAGACTCCTTATCATTGGTGGCGTTTTGTGATTCTGACTGGGCTTCTGATGTGGATGATCGAAAGTCCACTTCAGGATTTTGTGTTTATCTTGGTCTTAATCCTATTACATGGTCCTCTAAGAAGCAATCTACAGTCTCAAGGTCCAGCACAGAGGCAGAATTTAGAAGTCTTGCTTCTACTGTTACTGAGATACTTTGGCTGCAATCTCTTCTACAAGAACTTCATCTGGTTCTTCCTACTACTCCAGTTGTGCATTGCGACAATTTGAGTGCAGTTCTCCTTGCTGCTAACCCAGTACTTCACTCACGTACAAAACATATGGAAATTGATCTTTACTTTGTTCGTGAACTAGTCTTGCAGAAAAAGCTTCGTGTTCAGCATTTGCCATCTACTGCTCAGATTGCAGACATCTTAACCAAAGCTATTTCTAGTTCTCAGTTTCCTATTTTTAGATCCAAACTTTCAGTTCAGTCCCTACCTTCAGTTTGCGGGGGGATGTGAGTGAGTAGTTATAGAGGGTTAGTAAAATTAGTTCAGAGTTTGTTAGTTGGTTATGTTAGTTACTCTGAGATCAGTGTGGCTTCTATTCATTACCTTGGTGTATAAATACACTTGATGTAAACTCATTAATCATTCAATTGAAATCATTCTTTCATAGTTCGTTTCATTTTCGTTATATGGTATCAGAGCAGAGATCTTGAACCATGGAGAGTCATTCTAGCGCTCAGGGTGTGCAAGCAGCAAAAAGCGCAGCAACTACTGAAGCAGCTCCTGTCAGAAATGGCGCAGCAAAGACTGGTGCCCAAACGCAAAACACGTTTGTTCCTCACTCATTTTCTCATCCCATTCCTGAGAAACT
>QANZ01038909.1:12930-34179 GCA_003254925.1 Chamaecrista fasciculata
ACAAGATGCGTGAAAAAAGGACCTTTGACAAAAGAAGTCGATCCAATGGTAGGCATTAGTAATATGTTTGATTTCATTATTGTGGGCAAATATAATATTATTTTTTATTTGTTTCTTGATTATTGATAATTTTTTATATTGCCGCAAATGCAGGTACATCAGCCACATATACATCACATACAAGGAACAAACTGCCTGTTGTAGGCAAGCTTTCTTTACTCTGTTCAATTTGTTCTTTAATTTCAGTATGCAATTATATATTTATTAAAACAAAGATTTATATTTTATGTTTTTTTATATGCATAACAGAATATTATAACATTGGGCAACCGATGTTTGAATGTGAATTTTGTGGGGCCATGATGTGGTATGAAGAACGCTCTGAAAAAACCGAGAAACGACAAAAACCAAAGTTTTCCCTTTGCTGCATGCAGGGCAAAGTGCAACTACCTCCTGTGAAACAGCCACCCAAAATACTGGAGAATCTTATGTCCAAGACAGATTCAACAAGCAGATCATTCATGAAAAACATCAAGATGTACAACAACATGTTTGCATTTACATCAATGGGTGGGAAGATTGATCATTCTGTCAATAATGGAAAAGGACCATACGTGTTGAGAATGGGTGGTCAAAGTGTTCATTACATGGGTAGTTTGTTGCCTATGCCTGGCCAACCTCCTAGATTTTCCCAAATGTATGTTTACGACACAGAGAATGAGATATCTAACAGATTAGCATCTATAAATAGGTATATATATTTTCAGAATATGAATTAGATTATTTTTATGGTTATATTATGATATGTAGACTGACTGATTAAAAAATTGTGATAATAGGGGCGATAAAGCACAGGACAAGCTTGATGCTAATATTGTTATGTTGTTGGCACAAATGCTTGATACTTACAACCCATTGGTTAAATCATTCAGAAATGTGCAAGAGAGAATAAAAGCCAAAAACATTCTGAAATGATGCTAAAGTTGATAAAGAAGCGAAACACTGATGCACGTTTGTTCAATCTCCCAAGTGTATCTGAGGTTGCTGCTCTAATTCCGGGTGGCTTTCAGCACTCTAATGTAGAACGTGATATAAGTGTGCAGCACCAAAATGGTGATCTACTGAGGATAAATGAATTACATCCATTGTATTTACCTATGCAATATCCTCTGTTGTTCCCTTATGGTCAGGATGGATATAGGGAGAATATACAGTATAGAGAAGGCAGTGTTAGTGAATCTAGAGTTCATCTGAAGTTATCTATGAAACAATATTTCTGTTACATATTACAAGAGAGGCAGAGAGAATATCGCATTATACTTGCATCTGGTAGACTGTTTCAACAGTTTATAGTGGATGCTTATGTTACTATTGAATTTCAAAGGTTGTTATGGATCAAATTGCATCAAAAAGAGCTACGTGCTGAAAAGTATGCAGGAGTATGTTCTGCATCCAACAGTGAGGATGCTTCAGCTGCTGGTCTAGGTAAAAGAATTATAATACCATCAACATTCACAGGTGGTGCACGTTACACCAGGGAGAACTGCAAGGATGCATTGACTATTTGCGCATTCAAGGGATGGCCTTCATTATTTATAACTTTTACTGGCAACCCAAAGTGGCCAGAACTGGTAACTTTGTTTTCGACATACAATACTTCAGCTGAGGATAGGCCTGATTTACTTGCAAGAATTTTTAAGATAAAGCTGGACCAAATGATAAGGGATTTGACAAGGGATAATATTTTTGGAAGGTCTATAGCTGGTATGTGTGATTATTTGTGATTATTTATATATGTTGTCACCTATATAATGTAACAATGATAAAACTAAGTATATTAATATTATTTGCAGTTGTGTATTCGGTTGAATTTCAAAAGAGAGGTCTCCCTCACGCACACATACTATTGTGGCTAGCTGATGGTGGAAGGTATAATCTTGATGATATTGATAAGTTAATTTCTGCTGAAATTCCAGATCCTGAGGCTGACCCTCCACTTTATGAAGTTGTAATTGCATATATGATGCACGTGTTGGAGATTGTGCCCTAGGGCCAATCATTTTATAGATATGTTGAGAACATATCAATTAATTTATGGAGATAAATTAATGGTTATCGTATTATTAGCATGTTTACTATGATAACAGTCCGTGATTAATTACGAGATAATTAATCTAAACTGTCCCTGGTCGCTCATTCAAGTGGGAACTTGAAATGAACTAAGACCAGCATGACCTCGGTGCATGAGATGCACACACTAGATGCTGGGACGAGAGTCATGGTGCAATTACGTAAGGTGGTTACGAGTTGCTGGACTGACCCGGAGAGTCCTGCATGGGTTTAGTCATCAGCTTGCCTCTCCTGTACACCTGTCACGACGCCTTAGACTTGAGGTCATCATTATTCCGGCGTTGCAGTTGTCAGACTTTGGCTTAGTCTAACGCTGCCCGTAACAGGGTAGTCATAAGGGCTAAGTACGAGTTTGGTTGATTGCCGTGCTGAGGAATGTGGACTGACCAAAATTGGGATTTTGTTCCCCATTAAATTGGGAGATATCTTACTGGCGCCCTCGATGAGTCTGTCCAGGAAATGCATGGCCATGCTAGATATTGGGACTTACTCAAGGAGATCGAGAAAGTAAAGGTTTGGATCATGGATGACTTTCCCGTGCCTGGTCCATAACCAAGATATCGCAAAACAATAGGGTCGGTGCCATGGAGGTACTAAGGTTAAGTCGGTCTTGGTAGAAACCGATAACTCACGTGTTTTGGGTAGTCGTGATGGCTTGCTAGAGTCCGCTCACAACTTGTAGGTCATGGAGATGACCTACTGCCAACTTCACGTGGGGCCTGCTGTGTCACACACGAGCAGGAACAGGACACCGTTTAAAAGGGACACGAATTAGGGTTAATTCGTGGGTCACTCCGGTGGCACGATTTAAGACAAAGAGGAAATGTCTGGGACATTATGTCTTGTCTTAGTTGATCTACAGTTATGAAGTATTTAAATTTGTGAGACAAATTTAAATATAATAATTGTTAAATGATTAATTTGGATTAATTATTTACAATTAAAATATTAAGGAAAAATNAGAATATGAATCAGATTATTTTTATGGTTATATTATGATATGTAGACTGACTGATTAAAAAATTGTGATAATAGGGGCGATAAAGCACAGGACAAGATTGATGCTAATATTGTTATGTTGTTGGCACAAATGCTTGATACTTACAACCCATTGGTTAAATCATTCAGAAATGTGCAAGAGAGAATAAAAGCCAAAAACCATTCTGAAATAAGGCTAAAGTTGATAAAGAAGCGAAACACTGATGCACATTTATTCAATCTCCCAAGTGTATCTGAGGTTGCTGCTCTAATTCCGGGTGGCTTTCAGCACTCTAATGTAGAACGTGATATAATTGTGGAGCACCAAAATGGTGATCTACAGAGGATAAATGAATTACATCCATTGTATTTACCTATGCAATACCCTCTGTTGTTCCCTTATGGTCAGGATGGATATAAGGAGGATATACAGTATAGAGAAGGTAGTGTTAGTGAATCTAGAGTTCATCTGAAGTTATCTATGAAACAATATTTCTGTTACATATTACAAGAGAGGCAGAGAGAATATTGCATTATACTTGCATCTGGTAGACTATTTCAACAGTTTATAGTGGATGCTTATGTTACTATTGAATTTCAAAGGTTGTTATGGATCAAATTGCATCAAAAAGAGCTACGTGCTGAAAAGTATGCAGGAGTATATTCTGCATCCAACAGTGAGGATGCTTCAGCTGCTGGTCTAGGTAAAAGAATTATAATACCATCAACATTCACAGGTGGTGCACGTTACACCAGGGAGAACTGCAAGGATGCAATGACTATTTGTGCATTCATGGGATGACCTTCATTATTTATAACTTTTACTTCCAACCCAAAGTGGCCAGAACTGGTAACTTTGTTTTCAACATACAATACTTCAGCTGAGGATAGGCCTGGTTTACTTGCAAGAATTTTTAAGATAAAGCTGGACCAAATGATAAGGGATTTGACAAGGGATAATATTTTTGGAAGGTCTATAGCTGGTATGTGTGATTATTTGTGATTATTTATATATGTTGTCACCTATATAATGTAACAATGATAAAACTAAGTATATTAATATTATTTGCAGTTGTGTATTCGGTTGAATTTCAAAAGAGAGGTCTCCCTCACGCACACATACTATTGTGGCTAGCTGATGGTGGAAGGTATAATCTTGATGATATTGATAAGTTAATTTCTGCTGAAATTCCAGATCCTGAGGCTGGCCCTGCACTTTATGAAGTTGTAATTGCATATATGATGCACGGTCCGTGTGGTCCTGCTAGGACAAACTCTCCATGTATGGTTGATGGTAAATGCTCAAAGCATTTTCCTAAAAATTATTATAGCAGGACATGCATGGATGAAGATGGATACTGCAAATACAGGAGACGAGATAATGGTAAGTTTGTGGAAAAAAATGGAACTCAGCTTGATAATAGATATGTGGTACCCTATAATCGATATCTCCTGTTAAGATATCAAGCACACATTAATGTTGAATATTGCAACCAGTCTAAAGCAATCAAATATCTATTCAAATATGTCAACAAAGGTTTTGACAAAGCCACTGCAGCTATATACAGCCAGAGGATGGACGAAGTTCAGAAGGTGATTGTTGATGAGATCAAATATTATATGGACTGTAGATATGTGTCTGCTTGTGAAGGTGCTTGGCGGATATTTGGCTACGTCATTCAATATAACGAGCCACCTGTCATTAGACTAAGTATTCACCTACCTGACCAACAATCAGTCATATTTGAAGATGAAGACGATATGGAGACAGTAATTAAAAAAGCTACCTCAAAATTCACAACTCTTCAAGCATGGTTTGAAGCTAACAAGAAGCATGAATCCACCAGGACTCTTACATATGCTCAGTTCCCTACAAAATTTGTATTCAGTAACGGTTTCTGGTCTGAAAGGAAGTCTGGTTATTCTATTGGAAGGGTTTACTCAGTACATCCAAATGCGGGTGAATTGTATTATCTCCGTGTCTTACTGAACAATAACAGGGGTGCTAGAGGATTTGTTGACTTACGAAAAGTAGATGGTGTTACTTACCCAACTTTCAAGGACGCATGCTTTGCAATGAGTCTATTAGATGATGATAAATAATACATTGAAGCCAAAAAAGAAGCCAGTGTTTGGTCCTCTGCAGCCTATGTGCGTAGATTTTTTGCTATGTTAATAATTTACGGTAGCATCAGTCGCCCTGCACATGTTTGGGAGTCAACATGGTCTGATCTTTCAGATGACATAATAATAAAACAATGTCATATTGTTGGTGATCCACGTATTGGTTAGTTGTAATTTGTGTATGATAATTATTTTGTTTGTTTTTTACATGTAGCTTGGGCGTAATCATTTTAGGATTCTGAATTTAAAATCTTTATGCGAATGTTGGATAGGTGATTAATTCATTATTGTAATTTTATAGTTGTTAATGTATCTTTTGCAAACATAGCATTTAACACACCTACATTCCTACGAGATATATATTTGTTTTATCATTGATATTTTCATGGTCTTGCAGATTTGCAAATGGATAACGATAGAATAAAAGACATTGCGTTGTCTGATATTGAGAAAATCATGATGGAGAATGGTCGTTCTTTGAAGGATTTTCCACCAATGCCGTTACCAAGCTCTACCAATTTTGCAAATACAACCAATTTACTGTTGATTGAAGAGACCAATTACAATAAAGAGGAACTCAAAATGCAACTTAACCAATACATTCCGGCACTTACTGACGAACAAAGGAATGTATTCAACAATATTATGGATGCATGCACGAAGGATGAAGGTGGATGTTTTCTTGTAAATGGATTTGGGGGTACAGGTAAAACATTTATTTGGAACACTTTGACAACAGCATTACGAGCTAGAGGCGATATAGTTTTGGCAGGTATTCTTTAGTGTTCTTTTATGTATGACAATGTTTTTTTTTTAATTATTATAAAATGGTTGTTACAATATAAGATGTCATTATAATTCCTTTTAAAATGGTTTTTTTTTTTGTTAAAGTTGCATCCAGTGGCATTGCTGTTGGAGATTGTGCCCTAGGGCCAATCATTTTATAGATATGTTGAGAACATATCAATTAATTTATGGAGATAAATTAATGGTTATCATATTATTAGCATGTTTACTATGATAACAGTCCGTGATTAATTATGAGATAATTAATCTAAACTGTCCCTGGTCGCTCATTCAAGTGGGAACTTGAAATGAACTAAGACCAGCATGACCTCGGTGCATGAGATGCACGCACTAGATGCTGGGACGAGAGTCATGGTGCAATTACGTAAGGTGGTTACGAGTTGCTGGACTGACCCGGAGAGTCCTGCATGGGTTTAGTCATCAGCTTGCCTCTCTTGTACACCTGTCACGACGCCTTAGACCTGAGGTCATCATTATTCCGGCGTTGCAGTTGTCAGACTTTGGCTTAGTCTAACGCTGCCCGTAACAGGGTAGTCATAAGGGCTAAGTACGGGTTTGGTTGATTGCCGTGCTGAGGAATGTGGACTGACCAAAATTGGGATTTTGTTCCCCATTAAATTGGGAGATATCTTACTGGGCCCCTCGATGAGTCTGTCCAGGAAATGCATGGCCATGCTAGATATTGGGACTTACTCAAGGAGATCGAGAAAGTAAAGGTTTGGATCATGGGTGACTTTCCCGTGCCTGGTCCATGACCAAGATATCGCAGAACAATAGGGTCGGTGCCATGGAGGTACTAAGGTTAAGTCGGTTTTGGTAAAAACCGATAACTCACGGTTTTTGGGTAGTTGTGATGGCTTGCTAGAGTCCGCTCACAGCTTGTAGGTCATGAGATGCCCTACTGCCAACTTCACGTGGGGCCTGCTGGGTCACACACGAGCAGGAACAGGACACCGTTCAAAAGGGACACGAATTAGGGTTAATTCGTGGGTCACTCCGGTGGCACGATTTAAGACAAAGAGGAAATGTCTGGGACATTATGTCTTGTCTTAATTGATCTACAGTTGTGAAGTATTTAAATTTGTGAGACAAATTTAAATATAATAATTGTTAAATAATTAATTTGGATTAATTATTTACAATTAAAATATTAAGGAAAAATAATTCAGATAAGGTTCCTAAAAGTTAGGAAATTATTGAATTATAAAATTCCCTAATATTGGCATGAGGGTGGCGCCTCTTTTATGATATTTAGGTTAATAAAATTGTTTTATTAATTTAAATAATAATTTGAATTCAAAAGATTTGATAGAGATATCAAAAGATTTGAATTCAAAAGAGGATCTTTGGTGAGTCATGCTTTCTTAAGAGTTAAGGAAGGTTTTTGATTTATAAAATTCCAAAGAAATTTTAGAGGCATATGGCGCATCTTAGGTGGGTCCCATGGGAGATTTGATCTCTCATTTTGATTCTCTAAGATTATGATTTGAATTTAAATTTAATATTATGGTAATATTATAATTTAAAATTCAATTCATGAAAGCCATTATTATTATAATTTAGAATTATAATAATGCTCTAAAAATAATTATAAAAACCCTAGGGCTAGGCGCCTAGGTCAAGCCACCATGAGAGAATTCATTTGTGCAATTTTCATCCTCCTAGTTGAGAGAGATAGAAAATTCGCCTCCTTCAAAAACCCTAGCTTCCAAGTGAGGAAAAATTTGGTTCTCAAGAGTTGAGAGGGGAAAATCGAGTTGGCCTAAGAGTTAGGCAATTCGATTTGTGGTTGCCAAATTAGGGTTTGTGAGAGAAGGAAAAACAAGAAGAGTTCTTGTGGGGAATTCTCATGCGCCACCTTTTGGAGTTTGAATCAAGAAGGAGTTCTTGAGTTCAAACACACTGTAGATTGGTCCCTAGTTCTTTTGGAGAAAAGAACTGAAGGCTAGCACCTTGGTGCCCGAAGAAACTGTTCGTGTGGATTACTGGCAGAGGGAGAACGCTGGGAGTGGGCTCCTTGGACACGCCTTGTACAACCAGAGGATTGAAACTCGTGAGGTATACCACTATCTATAAAAGTTTTAAATTCTACTAGCGGATCCGTTCGGGAATTTTAGGACCTAGCGTGTTTTATTTTAATTTTATTTTTGCTTCCGCTGCGTTAGGCGCCTACAATTCCCAACAGTGGTATCAGAGCCACGCTAGTTCTAGGATTTAAAACTGTTTATGTGTACATGTGATGTATGATATGTGTGTTTACCGCTTTCAATCACGTTTTTGGTTTTACAAAAATCCACCGAACTTTTTCTTAAAAATTCAATCTACAGAAAAAGGTGCAAATTATATGTATGAGATACATATAAGTCGATTGGATCGACTGGAAAATTTTTCTTGATGTTTTAGGCCAAAATCGAAATTCCTTTATAATTATAGTTAAAAGTGTTTTAATTATAATAATTATAAAGGTGGCTGAAAATTTGTTAAAATTATGAATTTTACAATTTTTGGGGGTCAATAATTATAAATTCTTGAATGGAGATTCATGGTATTTATAATTATTGATAAAAGGCCTAATCTCAAGAAAAGGCATGTTAAAATTGCACAGACCCTAAATTGAACACAATTTTAAAAGGAGTTTTAATATTTGTGTTGGTTACCGTGTTTGACATAATTATATGAATTGTTCATATTTGAATTGTGTGGTGTTGGATATGGCTCTAGGAGGTTTATTTCGGTAAATACGGCCTGCGTGTCGTCTCCCTCTACTCTGGTGTAAAATTTAATTTCTGTTTATACCTCAATGTAACTGGGGTTTATTCACGTGTAATTTTATTTTTCCTTTTAGAAAGGTTCTCTCATTGGCTTGGGAGAACTCTAGGGTAGATGGGCCATATCTAAACACGGTGTATGTTTTTACATTTAGTTGTATGTGATGCGCTAGATGTATGTTTAGGGTGCGAATTTTAACATGCTAATTATATATATCGCGCTACAACCACGTATACGATACGAGCGTGGGATTTTGTATACGATACAAAATCCGGGCACATGTTTATATGTATGAGATACATGGGGTAATAAACATGTGGCATGACTCGTTTAATTTTAAAAGGAGTTTTAAAATTAAACTATAAATCGGAACAATTTTATAAATAAAATCAAACCCTTTTAGAAAATTTAAGTAATTAATGCCATCGCTAAAACGCCCTGCCAAAATCTTGTTCATCGTGGAGCGGTGATCGCCTCCGCGACACGTATCTGCCTTGACCTTGAGGAAGCACGGGTGAATGGGATTTTCAACACGATGCCCGTTGAAATCTTGGTTCTTTGAATACGGTGATCGCCTCCGCGACACGTATTGCAGTTGGGCCTTGATGATATGGGGGTTGGCCTTTGGGCCTCATTGTCTTGAACTTAGCCATTCACATGTTTTACCGAGTGACTTAATGGGGTTATCAAAACGGTTTTGGACCTCAAGGCATTAGATGGGATAAACATGCCATAAGTATCATGAGATGATACAGTCCCATAAGGATCTAAGAGTCACATGAGATGTGATTGGTAAGGAGTTACCTACCTAAATAACCAAAGGGTGCATGATCGCCTCCGCGACGGTAAACTTTGGTGAAATATGGGTCTTAGCCACCAATAATAAATTTCACTGGGTTTTATAAAATGGTGGAAGTATTTTTCTGCTAAATAAACTTTTCATATCTTAATTGTAGAATCAATGGCAACAAATAATAGTTCATCACTATCACTGCGATCTGTCCTTGAGAAGGACAAGTTGTCTAGGACAAAATTCCTTAACTGGTATTGTAATTTGAGAAGTGTTCTCAACCCAACGAAGGAAGCTGCTGACTTCCTAGATTGGTTTTGTAATTAGAGATTTGTTCTCACCCAACCAAGGAAATTTTATGTCCTAGAGATCCCTCCCCTGAAGAGCATGCCAAGGACGCTCCAAGAGCATAGAGAATTGCTTAGAGAAGCACTTCAATGACTCTGTGGACGTTGCTTGCCTGATGCTAGCCACAATAGTTCAAGGAGTTGAACAAGGGAATATTGTCGGCTGTTGAGATGGTCACACATCTCAAGGAAACGTTCCAAAATCAGGGGAAAGGGAAGGGCAAAGGAAAGAGGAAAGGAGACGCCGAGTTTGGTGAGACCAAGCCAGCGGCTGAGCCTGACCCACTACCTACCAAGAAGGCAAGGCTTTCAAAGGATGCAATTTGCCATTTGAGAAATTGCAAATTGTATTGGGAAGATCAAAAGAATAAAAGGAGATAAGATCTCTACTTCTGGTATCTTCGTTATAGACGTTCACTTGTCTACTATAACCGCTTGTGTATTAGATACAGCATGTGGTTTTCACATTTGATGTGAAGGGTCTTAGAGACAGTAGAAAGCTGGACAGAAGCGAGATGGACCTACGAGTGGGCAATAGAGCAAGGGTTGCTACTACTGCTGCTGTAGGAACATGCGAGCTTGTTTTGCCCTCTGGGCTTAACTTATTGTTATCATGTACCTTCTTTAAAGTTTAAACAATGCTTCTCTTTCTTATGAGATAAGGAAGTTTTTGCATGTGTTAACTGAAAAGAATGGTGTTCAATTCATTAAGATGATGATTATTTGCTTATGTGATTTGCAAGATAATCATTGCATCTTGAAATTTGAACGTTAACACGATAACAATATCTATAACAATGATACAAAAGGATTAAGATTGGAGAATCTAATCCTACATACCTTTGGCATTGTCGTTTAGGCCATATAAACGAGAAACGCCTAGAGGAGCTCCATGGAGATGGACTTCTAAGCTCATTTGATTTTGAATCATATGATGCTTGCGAATCTCGCTTACTTGGAAAATGACAAAGGCACTTTTCACTGGCCACAGTGAGAGGGCATCGAACTTATTGGGGATCATACATGGTGATGTATGTGGACCCATGAGTACACAAGCTAGAGGTGGTTACTCTTACTAGCTGCTTCAATAGGTTTGACTTGGGCTACCTATTAAAGCATAAGTCTGAGTCTTTTGAAATGGAGATTTCAAAGTGAAGTAGAGAACTAACTTGACAAGAAAATCAAAGTTTTTCGATACGATCGAGAAGACGAGTATTTGAGTCAAGAATTTGTTGATCATCTTAGAAGCCGTGAGATGGTCTCACGACTTACCCCTTCTGAAACCCCATGGGGATGGTGTTTCTGAGAGGAGGAATCGAACTCTATTTGATATGGTTCGATCTATGATGAGTCAAACTGATCTTCCGTGATCCTTTTGAGGATATGCTTTAGAAGCTGCCGTGTTCACACTTAACCGTGTTTTGTCTGAGGCAATTGAGAAGACACCATATGAGATATGGATGGGAGTAGTCCCATAGTGTCTTATCTCAAAATTTGGGGTGTGAAGTTTACGTTAAGCAAATGATAAACTGTCTCCCAAAAGGTGCTTGTAGGGTACCCCAAGGAAATGAGGGGATACTATTTTTACTGCCCATCTGACAACAAAGAGTTTGTAGTCAGAAGTTGATCTTCTTAGAGAAGGATCTTGTTTCCAAAAGAAACAGTGGGAGTAAGGTAGATCTTGAAGGAGTTCAAGATTCACAAAGCACTTCAGAGGCGCAGACGGAAACTAGAGAAGAACTACAAGGTGTTGTGGTAGCTTCTCTAATAACACAAGGACAACGAGGTTCTGATAGAACACGTTTTCAACCACAAAGATGTGGATCTTTGGTGACTGAAAACAGGGATGTGTTGCTCATAGAGCGTGGTGAGCCTACCACCTATCAAGAAACTTTCATCTCAACTCCGAGAAATGGGTTGAAGCCATGAAGGCTGAGATGGCAACGTCAACGTCTTCAAGGCTGGGCTAGTTGCAAAGGGTTTTCCTTTTCCCCTGTTGCAATGGCCAAGACCATTAGGATCCTGCTTGCCTATGAAATATGGCAATTGGATATCAAAATAGCATTCCTTAGAGGAAGGTTGCCCGAGGATGTGTATGTGATACAACCCGAGGGGTTTGAATATCCAGAGGAACCAGTAAAGGTGTGCAAGCTTTGGAAATCCATTTGTGGATTGAAGCAAGCATCATGGAGTTGGAATCATCGTTTTGATGAAGTAGTCAAAGAGTTTGGCTTCTTACAAAACCCTGATGAACCTTGTGTTTACAAGAAGGTTAGTGGGAGCACAGTTGTGTTCTTGGTGCTGTATGTCAATGACATATTGCGCATTGGAAATTTTTCCAATGAAGAAAGAAGCTGCCTATATTCTAGGCATTAGGATCTATGGAGATAGATCTTGTAGGCTTCTTGGATTGAGTCAGAGTACAGACTTGGATGAGGTACTGAAGGGTTTCAGTATGCAAGACTCCAAGAGGGATTCATGTCGATGAATCAAGGATTGACCCTGAGCAAGAAACAGTGTCCCAAGACACTTGTTGAGCAAGGGCGCATGAGTGGCATCCCTTATGCTTTGGCAACAGGAACCATCATGCGATGTACTCGACCCGATGTGTCGTTTGCCCTGAGCGTGACAAGCTGTTTCTAACGAAACCCTGTTGAGTGTCATTGGACCGCTGTCATAAGCATCCTTAAGTACTTAGGAAGAACTAAGGATGAAATCTTGGATTATGGTGGAATAAATGTGTAAGAGTTACACGGGTGCCCGTTCCCAAAAACCTACCAAGATAAAATCGCAGTATGGATACGTGATTCTCCTGAACGGAAAGCATCGTGAGTTGGAAAGAGTTTCCAAGCAGAGAGCACGATTGCTGATTCTACAAACAAAGGGTTGGTCGCGTGGAGACACAGACCGTAAAACTTATGTCTGAGGAGTGATTGGTGGTCACCCTGTGGAGACAGGAAGACACCAAATGGGATTGGATCCCCACTGATGTTCCGACAGTGATATATGTATGCACATATATACACTCAGACATGATCACCTAGAGATGGTGATATCGAGATATGCTAAAGTAGCAGACGAGGATGATGTTGTCGATCCTCTTATGACAATGTTGGGAACATTAATGTCATATAGAGATCCCTAGCACAGGTCTTACATGGGCATCATGTAATGTCAGATGGAGATTAGACACATTAATGGATGTTCCTAAGAGTTAGGAACAGTTGGATTAATGATTGTACCTAGTGCAAGTGGGAGTCTGTTGGAGATTGTGCCCTAGGGCCAATCATTTTATAGATATGTTGAGAACATATCAATTAATTTATGGAGATAAATTAATGGTTATCATATTATTAGCATGTTTACTATGATAACAATCCGTGATTAATTATGAGATAATTAATCTAAATTGTCCCTCGTCGCTCATTCAAGTGGGAGCTTGAACTGAACTAAGACCAGCATGACCTCGGTGCATGAGATGCACGCACAAGATGCTGGGACGAGAGTCATGGTGCAATTACGTAAGGTGGTTACGAGTTGTTGGACATGACCCGGAGAGTCCTGCTTGGGTTTAGTCATCAGCTTGCCTCTCCTGTACACCTGTCACGAGGCCTTAGACCTGAGGTCATCATTATTCCGGCGTTGCAGTTGTCAGACTTTGGCTTAGTCTAACGCTGCCCGTAACAGGGTAGTCATAAGGGCTAAGTACGGGTTTGGTTGATTGCCGTGCTGAGGAATGTGGACTGACCAAAATTGGGATTTTGTTCCCCATTAAATTGGGAGATATCTTACTGGCGCCCTCGATGAGTCTGTCCAGGAAATGCATGGCCATGCTAGATATTGGGACTTACTCAAGGAGATCGAGAAAGTAAAGGTTTGGATCATGGATGACTTTCCCGTGCCTGATCCATAACCAAGATATCGCAGAACAATAGGGTCGGTGCCATGGAGGTACTAAGGTTAAGTCGGTTTTGGTAAAAACCGATAACTCACGTATTTTGGGTAGTCGTGATGGCTTGCTAGAGTCCGCTCACGACTTGTAGGTCATGGGGATGACCTACTGCCAACTTCACGTGGGGCCTGCTGGGTCACACACGAGCAGGAACAGGACACCGTTTAAAAGGGACACGAATTAGGGTTAATTCGTGGGTCACTCCGGTGGCACGATTTAAGACAAAGAGGAAATGTCTGGGACATTATGTCTTGTCTTAATTGATCTACAGTTGTGAAGTATTTAAATTTGTGAGACAAATTTAAATATAATAATTGTTAAATAATTAATTTGGATTAATTATTTACAATTAAAATATTAAGGAAAAATAATTCAGATAAGGTTCCTAAAAGTTAGGAAATTATTGAATTATAAAATTCCCTAATATTGGCATGAGGGTGGCGCCTCTTTTATGATATTTAGGTTAATAAAATTGTTTTATTAATTTAAATAATAATTTGAATTCAAAAGATTTGATGGAGATATCAAAAGATTTGAATTCAAAAGAGGATCTTTGGTGAGTCATGCTTTCTTAAGAGTTAAGGAAGGTTTTTGATTTATAAAATTCCAAAGAAATTTTAGAGGCATATGGCGCATCTTAGGTGGGTCCCATGGGAGATTTGATCTCTCATTTTGATTCTCTAAGATTATGATTTGAATTTAAATTTAATATTATGGTAATATTATAATTTAAAATTCAATTCATGAAAGCCATATTATTATAATTTAGAATTATAATAATGCTCTAAAAATAATTATAAAAACCCTAGGGCTAGGCGCCTAGGTTAAGCCACCATGAGAGAATTCATTTGTGCAATTTTCATCCTCCTAGTTGAGAGAGATAGAAAATTCGCCTCCTTCAAAACCCCTAGCTTCCAAGTGAGGAAAAATTTGGTTCTCAAGAGTTGAGAGGGGAAAATCGAGTTGGCCTAAGAGTTAGGCAATTCGATTTGTGGTTGCCAAATTAGGGTTTGTGAGAGAAGGAAAAACAAGAAGAGTTCTTGTGGGGAATTCTCATGCGCCACCTTTTGGAGTTTGAATCAAGAAGGAGTTCTTGAGTTCAAACACACTGTAGATTGGTCCCTAGTTCTTTTGGAGAAAAGAACTGAAGGCTAGCACCTTGGTGCCCGAAGAAACTGTTCGTGTGGATTACTGGCAGAGGGAGAACGCTGGGAGTGGGCTCCTTGGACACGCCTTGTACAACCAGAGGATTGAAACTCGTGAGGTATACCACTATCTATAAAAGTTTTAAATTCTACTAGCGGATCCGTTCGGGAATTTTAGGACCTAGCGTGTTTTATTTTAATTTTATATTTGCTTCCGCTGCGTTAGGCGCCTACAATTCCCAACAATTGCATCACAATTGATTCCAGGAGGTCGTACTGCACATTCCAAATTTGGTATTCCAATAGAATGTTTCGAGGATAGCACATGCAACATTTCACAAGGAAGTGATCTTGCAGAGCTAATCATACAGACAAGTCTTATTATATGGGATGAAGCTCCTATGACTCACTGATATTGTTTTGAGGCTCTTGATAGGACGTTGAAGGATATAATGAGGTTTAAAGACCCAGACAGTTTTAACAAGTCTTTTGGTGGTAAGGTAGTTGTGTTTGGTGGTGATTTTAGGCAAATATTACCTGTCATTCCAGGTGGTACAAGACAAGATATCATACTTTCAACTATAAACGCATCCTACTTGTGGGACTCATGCAAAGTGTTCAATCTCACAAAAAACATGAGATTACAAACTGACGCTTCAGATTGTAACTACCATGAAATTAGTAATTTCTCTAAATGGTTACTATCAATTGGCGATGGTAGGATTGGGATGAATATAACAGATGAGCAGTTCCATGTAGAGATGCCCGACGATATATTGATACCTCAATCCGAAAGCAAAGTTTTGGCCATATCTGAAGCTATATATGGTGATCTATCAGAGAAATTTAACAGTGCCGACTATTTTAAAGACAGGGCTATTCTTGCACCAACACTTGATGATGTACAAGAAGTAAATGATTTCCTAATAGATCAAATTCCAGGTGATGTTAGGAGTATTGATATTTTACTGCTGCATTTAATTGATGGAAAAAATTATTGTTGTAAGTTGATTTATATATACTTATATTATATCCGTTGGTGATTTAGCTAATATTGCATATTATGTATATGTTGAATGTAAGCATATAAAGGATTACAGTTTCTGCATTTTTATGTGGGTCTATTTATCACATTTTTCAGGTGACGAGAAGATTTACTTGAGTTCTGATAGTATATGCAAACATGATGATAATGCTGAGATGTTTTCTAAGTTGTATACCACTAAAGTACTAAATTCAATTAAAGGTTCTGGATTACCCATGAATAATATCAGACTCAAAGTTGGTGCACCGATAATGTTACTCATGAACATAGATAAATCATTGGGGTTGTGCAATGGAACTCGAATGATAAACTCACGTTTGGATGAGCATGTAATTGAAGCTATTCCGTTGTCAGGGAAGTCTATAGGGAAGAAGACTTTGATTGGAAGAATGTTGATATCTCCTTCAAACAATAAGATACCGTTTAAATTTCAGAGACGACAGTATCCTATCACAATCTCTTTTGCTATGACTATTAACAAGAGCCAAGGTCAGTCATTGGCTAATGTGGGACTATACCTCCCACGGCCGGTTTTTACTCATGGCCAGTTATATGTTGCATTGTCAAGAGTGCGATCCAAGTCAGGCATCAAGATTCTTATTTGCCACTCTTCAAGTGAGGAATCATCAAGGATCACTGAAAATGTTGTATACAAAGAAGTTTTTCAAAATGTTAAGTAAATTCTCATTTTTATATACATATAGACACCTGTTAGTATAAAGTTATAATGTAACTACAAGATGGTGATTGGTATTATCTACGTGATTTTCCTTTACACGAAACTGCAATGAATTAAGGAGGAGTTTGTTAAATTTATATACGACATGTTATAGGTGACTATGTTGAGCAAATTTTGTAGGAATTTTTGTAATTCGATGTTTTATACCTATTGCAATATATAGTATTATAATGAAATAAAATTGGATGATTGATATAACTGTAGCAGCTAATGTATGCAAGCTTACCCGTACAACGCACGGGTTGGAGGCTAGTAGTTTGTAAATCTCTCTTCTGATAGCAATCAATAATATCACTTTTGTTGTGTCTCTCATCTGTTGGAATTTTTTAGTTAAAATTCGTATGGATTAACATTAATTATTATTAGATTTATTATATACTAATTAAGTAATTTAATTTTGTGATTACGAATGAGAATATACTTGGGTCCCTGTTTAAATGTGGTAATTTATAATGGGTCGGATTATCCATATGCCTATTGGGCAAAGACCCCAACCCACAGTCTGAGAGTATTAGTAATTGCCCCATCGATATTACTAATTTAGATATTAAGTTATTTTGTGCCAGAATTTAATTGATATATTTAACAATCATATATTTGATTAGCCTATTTGATTTTATCTGATACTTATTTTAAATTTGAGTTTTGAATTAGAGACATATCAAATATTTGATAACAAAGATATTTCTTTAGGGATTTTCCCTATTTGTTAAAACTTTATCTATATAAAGGTTTCTCTCTGCTAAACATGATAAACCTAAATTCTAATAACCCTCTTGGGTCATTGGGTTGAAGCTTCTCTTTACCCAGGTTTGACGGTAATTTATTTGACTCTTCCAGGTTAGTAAATTTACATCTGTTATCTTATTTATTGCTCCCAATTTATTTTAGGGATTCATTATTTATATAATTGTTTAATCCCTAGTTTTCATCAGAGCCAGGTTTGAGTTTTGATCATTTTGATATTTGAAATTTGTAATTACTAATTCTTGGTTAGGGTTTGTGTTTGAAGAAATCCTTGATTTTGGAATCTTTGTGGACTAATTTGCAGTTTTGAATGTCCCTATTTTGTAATTTGCTCCTTTTAGACAAAACTCCCTAACGCTTCGTCCACCTCTCCAATTTTGTTTGTGAAACTTCGCATTTGATCTGTGTATTATATTAGTTGGATTTTGCTGTTTATATTTGCATTAAGATCTTGAGGGAGATGCGATTTCTGAATCTCTATTTTTTTAGACGACGCCGAGAAGCCATCAACGGTGTTCTTCGGAAATTTTTTTGAGCTTCGATTCGATTTTGTTTGAGTTCGTTTTGTTGAATGAATTTATGGGTTTTATTTTTTGGCTCTTGGAGATCATTGTTTGCAACAAGAAATCTTGTGAAAACGCCCTTTTGGTCCAAGTCGGTTTGTTTGGGTTAAGTTTCGAAAATGTTTTACGGTTTCGATTTGTTTTTATTTCGAATGCGTTTTGAAAATCTGAGACCACGGATACTTCAATGTTGGGATTGGTTACTAGTTCTAATTTGATACAAATTTATATTTTTTGGGAATTGGTTGGAATGTGTTCTTATTTATTAATAGGTTTTTGGTTCACACGCCCTATTGCAGCAAATGCTTGTCATCTCTTCCTCTCATGGAGTCGATTCTAATCGTTGTTCTGGTTGCCGGAAAACTGAATTTCCCGGCGGGTTGGATCGTCGGGTCCGTTGGGGTTTTCGTTTTGGTTCATACGACCCGACTAGAGGAAGGAGATGAGTGTTTTGTGAATATTGCGTTTTTGCTCCACTTTATTTTTTGAAATTTGCGTTTTGGCCCCTCAATTTGATTAAAGATTTTCTATATTTTTTTTTTTCCAAATTGCAAACTTTGCCCCATTTTCAAGTGACTTTTTTTAGCACGGGCCACAAGTTTTTTGGTCTCCTATTTTAAAAATTTGTTTTCGAATTTTTGAGGATCAAAATATTATTTTAATCTAATTTCTATAAAATTTAATTCTCAGTTTGGGGCTTGTATTTTTGGGAATTTTAAGTTAAACTTTTGTGCATAATTTTTGTGAGTTATTTAATAACCACATTTTGTACTCTCCCTAAAATTACCTTTTGGCATGTGATATAAATTTTTTTTTGTGACCCGATATTATGCACGAAAAATGTGATTTTGTGTCCAAAATTATTTTTTTTAGCCCATTTTGATCAAGATTTTGAAATCTTTGGTTTTGGAAATTAATTTTGTTAATTTTGGAAAATTGTAATTGAAAGCTCACCTATCGTGGTTCCAATTGTAAGGTTGTTTTGTTTATGAATGAAAATTGTATTGATGGTGGATATACCCTATCGGTATAACATTATTAATGCAATATGTTTTGAAATAATTTTTGGTTTAATTCAGTATCTTTTGGACACGTTTGATAATTAACTAATGTCATCCAAGTGGGAGAGAGTTTGATATTTGTATGGTTTAACATTAGTTAATTAGCTATTATTTGAAATTACTGATTAAGCAACTGATTTAGTTAATTTTGTCTGAATATCTCCCCGTTATTCTTTCGTTTATGGGCCCAATTATAATTGCAACTGATTTAGGTAATTTTGTCTGAATATCTCCTAGTTTTTCTTTCGTTTGAGGGCCCAATTATAATTTTAGTTTATCAATCGATATTATATTGCGTGAAACTTTTTTTTATACACCTAGTAATTTGTGTTCACCCATCGTGGGCCTGATTATGACGATGTTTGGTTAAAATTTGAATTCGTATTTGAATTGTGTGTTGGTTGTGTTCCTAACCCATCGGTAGGCCACAATTAATATACATTTTGTGCAACATGTCATTGATTGCTTAATTTAGTATTTTCTAAATTAGTCTAACAGTTAATTAATATTATCCAAGTGGGAGATTCTTAGATTTTGATTGCTTGTGTGGATTAACGTTAATTAATTGTTTGTCATTACCGTTTAGGTAATTGATTCAATTACTTTTGTCTTAATATCTCTGCATCAATTTTAGTTTATGGGCACTAGAGATATTTGTTTTAGACAAAAGTAATTTATATAGGTCATTGAGACAAAATTTAATACTATAACCAGATTGATAATAACTTAAGTGAAATTTTATTTGGTATTGCGCATTAATTTCACCTTGTTAAGTCTTGTGGTATTTTGACTTGTCTCAAGTAACTTGTATTTTGGCTTAAGCTTTTCAATTTTTAATTTGATAAAATAATCTTGTGTAAATCCCTTAGTCTTCCGCTGTTAATAATTTGTGTTTTGCTCAAGTGTACACTAGTCAAGTTATAGCCTTTCGTATAAGTGTATCTGAGAAATACTTGAGTAATTTTGTTTGTGATCATTGGAAAGCTAAGAAAATTTCATTAGTTACTTGTAAGGTACAAGATCATCTATTGACCTTGTGAGATCTGATCCGATTGGAATAGTTTTGTCACTCAGATATAGATTACATTAGTTGTGTAGATAGTTGAAAGTCTACATTAGGCCATGGTTTGTTATTTGAATTATTATGCTCGCATGAGCATTTTGTAGCCCCTTTGATAATGTCTCCGTCCAGTGGGAGTTTGAGCATGCATTTATCGGATTTAATCTAATTTTTTGCTTGAGAAGGAATTCGATGTCATTTTGATGACATTTGTTAGATTTAGTCTAACTATGTCTGACGAGGCATTGTTGGGAAATCCCCGGGGAAAACACGCAGCGGAAGCAAACAGTAAATAGAAAAAAACTTGCGCTCCCCAGGAAAATCCAACCCTGAGATCCGCTAGTTGAATTTAAAACCAAATATGAAAAGTGTTATACCTCAAGCTTTCAATCGGATTGGTGATACTCGTGAGTCTAGAAGTCCGTTTGCACGTCCTTCCTCTACCGGTGATCCACACGATCAGTTTCCCGAACACGAGGTGCTAGCCTCCACGCCTCTTTCTCCAAAGAGACTCGGGATTCAATCTACAGTTTGTGAATTCAGGAACTCCTTCTCTGAACTCCAGGCTAGGTGGCGCAATACTGAGTGTAAGACAGCAACAAAACCCTTTTTGTTCTTCTTCACTCAAGAACCCTAGAACCCACAACTTTCGATTTCTCTCTCTAACACTTAGAAGAAAATCGACTTCTCTCTCTAGGAAGGTGGGTGGCGAAAGTTCTCTCTCAACAAGGAGGAAAATCGACTTCTCTCTTTTAGTGAGCTAGGGTTTCACAATGTGCATGACATAACTCTCTCTTGAGCTAGGCGACTTTCTTAGCTTATATTTACTAAAATTATAGTAATTTTATAAATATAAAATCATGATATTCTGATAATATCATATCTTTAAGACTTGAATATCTAATTAAAATATTACCATAATATTTTAATTCAAATTCAAATCCCTATCTCATAGAATCAATTTGAAGATCAAATCTTCCAAAGGGACCCAC
>QANZ01038910.1:2260-15714 GCA_003254925.1 Chamaecrista fasciculata
TTAGATTTTGGAATTGAATCTTGCTTATGTTTGTGCTCATAGATTCTCTTACGCCAATTGGGGATCGTAAGCAAAAAGGTGTCGTCGTCAATCCAACGGAGCGAGGTGAGTGGCTTTCTTATCCTAATCTTGTAAAAAAGGTTTCTATGATAATTGGTTAAGTGGTTGAGTAGACAGATTTACTATTAATATTTAGTTGAGAGACAAATCTAAATATCTCTATACTTGTAACACTGGCTGAGAATAGTTATTTGTCCTAATGCGTTCTATTTATTATTGGTTGTTGAGTAATGAATGTAATATTGCTGTGTGCGGTCCCGATGGGTGGAATGAGCTGTGTGCGGTCCCCACGGGTTGTAATATTGCTGTGTGCGATCCCGATGGGTGGAATGAGCTGTGTGCGGTCCCCACGGGTTGTAATATTGCTGTGTGCGGTCCCGATGGGTGGAATGAGCTGTGTGCGGTCCCCACGGGTTGTAATATTGCTGTGTGCGGTCCCGATGGGTGGAATAAGCTGTGTGCGGTCCCCACGGGTTGAGAAAATGCTATGTGCGGTCCCCTTGGGTGAGATAAGCTATGTGAGGTCCCCACGGGTTGTAGTTGTTGATCCTGAGATGATGAATGCTACCGCGTTTACCACTAAATGAATCCTGTTTTGTTGCTCATGGTTCTTTATAAACTTCTTTCTTTTTATTAAATAAATGATCTATTTCTTCTAAATCATACTTATTCAAAAGATTTCTTCAGAAGTTGATTTCCCAACTCTCTTTAAGTTGTGATTATATGGAGATTTATAAACTTTCCCTTTTGTAACCTTAAATTTGGACAAGAGTTTTAAGGATGAATTTTATGGGTTGTTTTTCCGTTCTCAAACCTCATTTTAAGAAAACCTATCCTTATATTTACTTCCTTCACTAAACTTAAATAAACCCTTATTTTCTTTCCCTGGAACTCATGTGCTATACAACACTTTGATTTTACACATCTTCATAAATCCATGTTTAACATTATGATTTAGTTTCATTAGAAAGTTGAAGATTCCATTCCTTCCATTAAGGTCCTGGATAGTAGTTGTAAAGAGTTATCCTTTTATTTGGAAGTTATTGAGATTTATACGCCGGAAATATTTTGTTGTTGGTTAATCTTATTCCTATGTGGTGGCGCCCTACACCACAGTTGGGATAGGTTAGCCGCTCACTGAGTTTCGACTCACCCCTTTGTTTACCATTTTTCAGATACAGTTCCTGCCCAAGCTGCCACTTCTGCTCCAGGGAGGAGCTGACTCCAGACCACACTTCTGGCTAGTGTGTGTACTTTTGTTTTGTGTAAATATAAGTTAAACTCTAGACTTGTCGGCTCCACTAGTACTTGGGATGGAATCCGTAGTGGTTGGTCTGTATTTTGTTTGACCCATAGTTTGAAAAGTTAGTTTGGTATTATATTTTGTACCCACTATTTTGAGAATGTTGTGTGGGATGGTTATTAATATTATGCATTGATGAACAGATGAACTTAATATTTCTAAGAATGTGTAATATCTATCCGAATGTCATACTCCCTACTGTTATTATCAGGTTGATTTATTACTGCTTGTTATGGAATGCATATAAGTAGGCTTATGGTATGGGATAGGTCCCTACCCGTGCCGGTCACGTGTTCCCACGCAGGGGGGTCGTGACAATGGTGGCCAACATCAGGCAAGCTACGTCCACAGAGTCACTTTGATGCTTCTCATAAGCATCTCTTTGTGCTCTTGTAGCGTTGGCAGCAGGCTGTTCAGGAATAGGGTTTTCCAGGACATACAGCTTCCTTTCCTGAGTGAGAACAATTCTCACATTTCGGAACCAGTCAAGGAAGTTAGTCCCAGTCAATTTATCCTTCTCAAGGATGGATCGCAGTAAAATTATATATCCACCATTTTATAAAACCCAGTAAAATTATTATTAGTGGTTAAGATCCATATTTCACCAAAGTTTACCGTCGCGTAGGCGATCATGCACCCTTAGGTTATTTAGGTAGGTAACTCCTTACCAATCACATCTCATGTGACTCTTAGATCTTTATGGGACTGTATCATCATATGATACTTATTATGGCATGTTTATCCCATGTAATGCCTTGAGGTCCAAAACCGTTTTGATAACCCCATTAAGTCACACAATAAAACTTGTGAATGGCTAGGCTCAAAACAACGAGGCTGAAGCCCAACCCCCATATCATCAAGGCCCATTAAACACGTGTCACGTAGGCAATCACCGTATTTAATAAACCAAGATTTCAACAAGGCGTCGCGTTGAATCTCCCATTCACCCGTGTCTGCTCAAGGTCATGGCAGATACGTGTCGCGTAGGCGATCACCGCTCCGCGATGAACAAGAAGATTTCAAAAGGGTGTTTTATTGATGGCATTAAAACTTAAGATTTTAAAAGGGTTTGATTTTTAAAATGTTCCGTTTTAATTTAATTTTAGAACCAATTTTAAAAGGGTAAATTGCAATTTGGTACCCTGTGGTTAGGGGCGGTTCCCCTTTGGTACCCTGAAAGAAAAATTTTTGCATTGTGGTACCCTGTGGTTTGCTCCGTTAGCGATTTGGTCCCCTGAGGTTTTTTTCTGTTAGGATTTAACGGCAAATGTACGTTAAAATGCCAAAAATCTCCCAAAAAGTCTTCTCTTATGCGTTTAAGTCCTTTCCCTTTACTAAAAGGGATCAAAACATAAAGAATTAATTATAAAAGGGTCTTTAGAATTCTAATATTATAGATTTTTCTCAATTCCACCTCTTTTTCATCATTTTCATTCATTTTAGTCCCAAATCCTCAAAATAAAATCGTAAAGTGTCCCAAAACTCTTTCAAACATTTCAATTTAGTCCTTAAAAATATTAAAACCCTAAACTTTAAAACCCCAAACCCTAAATCCTAAACCCTAAAAAAAAGTCTAAGTTCAACAATTAGGTCTTTGACACATTTTTATTCCAATATTCTCAATTCCCCATTTTTTTTCATCATCTTCATTCATTTTAATCTCAAATCCTCAAAATAAAATTGTAAAGTGTCCCAAAACTCTTCAAAACATTCCAATTTAGTCCTTAAAAAGATTAAAAACCCTAAACCCCTAAACTCTAAACTCTAAACCCTAAAAAAATTACACATTACAATTTTTTACACATCATCATCATTTTTCTCTCCCTCTAAACCTTCATCCAAAAATTAAAAATAAACTCTAAAAATTCTAAAAAACCTTAAACCCCTTAAGTCTTCCAAACACATCATCAATCTTTCCCTCTCTCCTTTTTTTTTTTTGGACTGATTTCCCTCTCTCCTTTAAACCTTCATCAAATAAACAAAAGAAAAAAAGAAAAAAAAAACTCCTAATACGAAGCTTCATCGCCGCATAACCTTCATCTCTCTGCATAACCTTCCATCTCTTTCCTTTGCAGAACCTTCATCGCCGCCGCTTGACATCGCCGCCGCCAACAGTTCACCTTCATCCTCTGTCACAAGAAGGCCGTTCAGTTTCCGGCGAAGGTCGTTCGTGACGGCGAACATTTTCGATTTCTATTTCGATTTCGTTTTGGCTCGCTTCGATTTTGTTTTCGTCACTTAATCTTGGATTCGATTTCATTTTCGATTTGATTTCGATGAAGTTGCTTGATTTGATTTCGTTTTCGGATTCCGGCGAGAGAGATTGTTCTAGAAATTGCTTGGATTTGATTTCGTTTTCTCTTTGGATGAAGTTGTTTGGATTTGATTTTGTTTTTGCTGTTCTACTTGTGATTAGTTCTTCTTGGTCCTTTTGATTGTTCTAGAATCCAGATCTGGAATGGTCTTCGACGTCAATGGCGATAGATGAAGATGATTGGTCGGCGGTGGAGGATGAAGATGATGAATTGATGAAGTTGAGGGTTGAATATGAAGAAGAGGGGAGGAATCGATTTAGTCTCTGAATTTTTTTTGTAGGTTTTAGGAGTGAAGATGAAAATGAAGAAGATGATTAAAAGATAAAAAATTAGGGGGTTTAGGTATTAAAATAAAATTAGGAACTTATGTTAAATTGGGAAGATGAAGATTAAGATTAAAAAAAATAAGTTTTAGGGGTTTAGGGTTTAGGATTTAAGGTTTTTAATAACTTTAAGGACTAAATTGAAATGTTTGAAAGTGTTTTAGGACACTTTACAATTTTATTTTGAGGATTTGGGACTAAAATGAATGAAGATGATGAAAAAAAGGGAGAATTGAGAATAATAGAATAAAAATGAGTCAAAGATCTGATTGTTGAACTTAGACTTTTTTTTAGGGTTGGGGTTTTAAGGTTTAGGGTTTAGGGTTTTTAATATTTTTAAGGACTAAATTGGAATGTTTAAACGAGTTTTGAAATATTTTACAATTTTACTTTGAGGATTTGGGACTAAATCATAGATGCTCATTTGTCTTTTGAGGTTCTAAGGACTATTTTGATAAAGATCATAAACTTTTGGGATTAAAGTGTAATTAAATCAGGACATATTCAAAAGAAATCTTGTGAAAAGGAGAAAATTTTATAATATTATAATTCTAAAGACCCTTTTATAATTAATTCTTTATGTTTTGATCCCTTTTAGTAAAGGGAAAGGACTTAAACGCATAAGAGAAGACTTGTTGGGAGATTTTTGACATTTTAACGTACTTTGCCGTTAAATTCTAACAGAAAAAAACCTCAGGGGACCAAATCGCTAACGGAGCAAACCACGGGGTACCACAATGCAAAAATGTTTCTTTCAGGGTACCAAAGGGGAACCGCCCCTAACCACAGGGTACCAAATTGCAATTTACCCATTTTAAAATTAAATGAGTTGTGCCATTTGTTTATTTCCCACGTATCTCATACATATAAACTCATGCACGAATTTTGTATCTCATACAAAATCTCACACTCGTATCTTATACGTGGTAGTGTAAAATTAAATTGCATGTTAAAATTCGCACCTCTAGGCATACATCTAGCGCATTGCATCACATACAAATTCCAAATGCATTAAACATACCGTGTTTAGATATGGCCCACTACCCTATAATCCTCTCAAGTCAATGAGAGAATTTTTCTAAAAAAAAAATTACATTGTGAAAAACCCCAGTTACATTGAGGTATAACAAAAATGTAAAATTACATCAAGAGTATAGGGAGGCGACACGCAGGCCGTATTTACCAAAAACCCTACAGCCATATCCAACACCACACAACACATATGAACACTTCACATAATATCATGTCAAACACGACATACAACAACACATACCAAAACAATTTTTAAAATGTGTTCAATTAGGGTTTGTGCAATTTTAACATGCCTTTCTTCAAATTGGGCCTTATATCAATAATTATAAAATTCAAGAATCTCATTCTAGAATTTAAATTATTGCCCCAAAAATTTTAAAATTCATAATTTTAATAAATTTTCAGCCACCCCACAATATTATAATTAAAACATTTTTAATTATAATTATATAGAGATTTTCGATTTTGGCCTTAAAATTTCAAGAAAAATTTCCAAATCAATCTAATTGATTTAATATGTATCACATACATAAAATTTGCACCTTTCGTAGATTGAGTTTTTAAATAAAACTTTTCGGTGGATTTTCGTAAAACCAAAACATATGATTGAAAGCGGTAAAACACATATCATACATCACATCTACAATTCACCAAAACCAGTATTAAATTCAAACTAGCGTGACTCTGATACCACTGTTGGGAAATCAGGGCCCAAAGCGCGCAGCAGAAGCAGAAATAAAAATTAAAATTAAACCTTTAAATGGCTCAAAGGACCAAAATGATTTCCCTACGGATCCGCTAGCAGAATTTAAACCGGTGAAGGATAGAGTTATACCTCAAGGTTTCAATGGGTCCGGTTGAACGGTGCGTTTCTGAGAAGTCCACTTGACACGTCCTTCCTCCGCCAGTAATCCACACGAACAGTTTGTTGGCACCAAGGTGTTAGCCTTCTGTTCTTTTCTCCAAAAGAACAAGGGAACTTGATCGACGGCTCTTAAAATTCAAGAACACTTCTTGAATTCTAAAAGATAGGTGGCGTAAAACAAGAACTCCTTCTTGTTTTCTCTCTCTCAAAACCCTAGCTATGGGATAACTTGATATCTCTCACACTCTTGGAGAAGATGAAGTTTCTCTCTCTAGGTTTTGGAGCTAGGCAACTTTCTCTCTTGTCTCACAAGAAGAAAACAAAATTTCACTAATGCAAAAATTTTGATCACCAAGTCGACTTGGCTTGGCCTTTTATAGTGTAGGGGAATTTTGATAATTATAATTAGGGAATCCCTAAATTATAGGATTATCAAATTATAAAATTATAAGATTACAATAATATTATAATTTTAGGACTTGAATTCTTAATTAAAATATTACCTTAATATTTCAATTCAAATTGCAATCTTTGAGAATCAAATGGAAGATCAAATCTTCCCTTGGGTCCCACAAGTGCAATGCGCCAACCTCCCCTAAATTCTTTGGAATTTTATAAATCAAAAGCATTCCTATCTTTTAGGAACTTATTATCTTCCAAAGATTTTGAATTTAAATATTACCCTAATATCTTTAATTCAAATCTTTTGAATATGAAATCTAGATCAAATCTTTTGAATTCAAATTCATGACTTTAATTAATAAAACATTTCTATTAATTAAAACCAGCTCTAAAGAGGCTCCACCCTCTATCTTATTTGTCCTAATATTAGTGAATTTAATAAATCAATAATCTCCTAACTTTTAGGAACATTATCTAATTTATTATTCCCTAATATTATAATCGTAAATAGATTAATCCAATTAACTATTTAACAATTAATATATTTAAACTTGTCCTACAAATTTAAATATCTCAACCGTAGATTTATTTTAAGACAACACTTTATGTCCCAGACATTCAGCTATGTTTTAAATTGTGTCACCGGAGTGACTCACGAATTAACCCTAATTCGTGTCCCTTTAAGCAGTGTCCAGATCCTGCTCATGTGTGACCCAGCAGGCCCCACGTGAAGTTGGTAGCAAGCCATCCCTATGAATCACAAGTCGAGAGCGGACTCTAGCAAGCCATCATGACTACCCAAAACACGTGAGTTATCGACCCTATTGTCATAGACCCTATTTATCAAAAAGACCGATTTAACCTTAGTACCACCTTGTCATAGACCCTATTGTCACACGATATCTTGGTCATGGATTAGACATGGGAAAGTCTTGTAACATCCCCATGTTTGAAAAAGGAGCTATTTGTAACATACGTGGGAATTAATTCGTTTTTTTTTTTGGTATGATTTGTATTTCCGGGATTGATAAAAGGAAGTGTTACTATTTTGAGTAAATGAGATATTAAGGAAGGATGAAGGATTTTGGTGAAACAAGGAAAGAAAATGAAATTTGATAAGAGAAAAGGACTAAATTGCAAGTTTGGAAAATTATTTTGGTTGAGAATGAAAAATTAAGGAAATTGTTGGAAGATGCTAATTGGCTAATGGGAGATAAGGAGGGACCCAATTGTAAATTTATTGTAAAGTTAAATTGTAATTAAGGGAGTGTTTCAAGAGGAATTAGAAAGTTTGGGGGGGAAATTGTAGTTTCAACCAAAGTTGATTAATTCTCATTTAAATTGATAGGAAGAGGAAGCAAAATCGGGCAAAAAGAAAAAAATTGGAAAACGAAGAGGAAGAGAAAGTCGGTGGAGAGGAGAAGGAGAGGAACTTGAGGAGAACTTGGAGCTAGGATCAAATTGAAGGAAGAATCAACAAGTTAGAGGATCAAATTGGCTTGAGGTAGGGTTATTTCTCTTTCCTCCTTTTAGCAACTCCTCTTTCTCTTCATCTTTGTTGATGGTAGAATCATGGTAGAAGTGGGAGTAATGAGGTAAGTGCTATAATTAGATGGAGATAATGTTTATTTGATGTTTTGAGATGCCTTGAGATGCTAGAGATGAAAATTGGAAGGTTTTGTGGTTTGGTTTTAAAGAAAGAAAAAGTGTCAAATACTAGGGTTTTTGGACTGAATTCTTGGAAGAATTTATGTATAATTGTGGTTTTACGTGTTATTGATGATTCATGATGCTTAAACTTGAGTTTTGGATGAATTTTAGCCTTGGAAAGATTGAATTTTGGCCAAAACGTTTCTGCTCTGTTTTCTGCTGTTTCTCTTCTGTTTTTGCACTGTTTCTGGTTTTCTGTTGAATTTACTGGTTTTTGCAAAAAAAAAAAAATTATGTTTTGGTCCAAATGGTTTCTTTTGCTTAAAAATGGATGTTTGAGACTATTTTGAGACAAAAACCTTATGATAAATGATGTTGGAATGTGACACAAAAACCTTATGGAAATAATTTTGAAATATGATGATAATAAAAAAGTTGGAAGTTATAAGAAAATGTGATATTAATGATACATTTTGGAAATGAAATTGTATAGCTAGTTTTTATTGAGAAATAAAGGAATTTTAAAACAAATGATGATGGATTATTTTGTACTGTTGAAAACCAAGTTTTGGAAATATTATTGAATATTTATATTATGAGAAACATTGTTGAATGATTTGGAATCATGAAAGTGGGAAATGTTGTTGAATATTTGTGTTATGGAAAGTATTATGGAAAGTATTATTATGGAAATGCTAATTAGTATTTGTATCATGAACAATAATATTTTGGAATATGTATATGAATCATGGAGGATTTGATATTTGGAAAGGTTATGTGATGATGTAATTTAGAACTTGGAATATGTATTATGATAGAAAAGGAGAATGGAAAGAATTGAGTCATGATTACCCGAGGGTGGAATCCCTCCCCGTTTATTCGCGATGAGTATTCGGGTAACGGCTATGGTGGATTCCATAGTTGGCCTAAGGTGGATTCCTTAGGTGACAGGCTGATTGGTATGTGCGCACACCGGGGGACGCTCCGGAAAGCCTAGGTCGAGACGACCATTGGAAACATAATCATGACTATGTTTGATTATACCGACTATACCAATTGGTATCACGGGGGTCGGGTGCCGCGCGGGCACGGTCGGTAATGGTTTATATTGAGAATATTTTGGTAATACGATATTTTGAAAGAAAAATTATATGAAGGTACTTTTTGTGTAGAGATTGGCATATGAGTAATATTATGTATTGGAATTGTATATTTATTAAGTATTTTTGAAGAAAGATAGTTTTATATTATTTTGTAAAACGAGAATGACATATAAGTATTTATTATTTTTATATATTGACAAAGTTGTATTGAAAGTTGATGTTGTTTGGGGGATTGATGGTAAGTGAAAGATTTGTAACTCTACTGAGAATTCGTTCTCACCCCATTCCACTCTTCAGTTTTATTGTGCAGGTGTTGATTCGGTTTGTGGTAGTAACCCACTGGCTGAGGGTTCTCACCCATCCACTTGGGTTTATTTCTGATTGTATATATATATGTGTTGTGCTGGGCCCTGCAAAGCTATTTTGGGGCAGAGCCCTTGTATTGTTTTATATCAGTACTCATATTATCATGTATGATATGTGGGTTTGTTGTTATTTTGTAAATTATTAGGGTTGTATCCAGTTGTTTATTATCTCTAGATATTACATATAATATGTGTTTCTAGAATGTTAAATTTTGGTATCAGAGCCTGGTTCCAGACAGCCTGTTAGGGTGTGGTGTCCTAATTCTGGATAGAATGACCTTGAATGAGCATGTTTTGTCACTACTGTACCCGGGGCAGTTGGGTGACTTAGACATTTTCTGATTCAAGGGATAATATAGGTGTTTGGTTTGAGAACTGTGTAATTCTTCTCGTTGTCATGATTGCGCTATCTAAATACTATGCTATTGAGACTGATCACCTCACTAGTGTACTATTTAGTAGAGGCGATTGTGTCACTGAGTATGTGGGAGTACATGATCTCAAGTTTTTTTAGAGTTTATGATGAGATTGTGAGTTATGGTGATCTATTTTGGAATATGGCTTATATGTGTTGTGGCTTGGACCACAAATGGAAGTTTTGGCCGAGTGGCGGTTACGTTGTGAAATCATAAGTGTTTGAATAATAATCTTCGGGGTTTGTTTTGAGTTTGTTGATTTCTATTGGGATGGAACCCTAGAGGGATATGAGAGTTATCAGTTGATAGAGGTATATGTTGTGAATACTATTGTGTAACGAAAGTGGATTCTAGGTGAGTAAGTCTTCCATTGTGATGAAGTGTAGTATATGTGTGTACTAAGAAGGTAATGGTTTGTAAATCAATGTGAGTAGATGGTGACCCTAGTTCTGTTTGGACTAAAAGGGTGAGTTTCGTGTACATGGAAGAGCCTCAGATTGTAGTATCATATAATACGTTTGTGGATTTGATGTTGTTAATGAGCCTAGATTGGCTAAAGCATGTTAAGAATAATAGTTGGGATAGAAATTTTCGGTTAGTAGTTATCTTGTTGAGTGGCTAAGGTAATTTGAGTTGGATGAGGAAAAATCAGTTGTTGTGAACAAAAAGATCTTATGGATTCTTCGCTATTGATAGATACAGAGGTTGAATGAGATTGGGACTAATAGTGTAGTTGGTAGCAAAAATGGTTGAAAAATTCCCTGAGCTGAGACTGATGTGATATTAAATTCCAACAGTGTTCTAGCCATTTGAAGGCGGTGGATTCATGAGTAGTGAATTTAATTCTTCGAAGTGGTCGAGAAATTTCTTAACTGGCAAAGGTTATGTTGTTGAACCCGCAATGAATGTTGGGGTTGTTGCAAAGCAGTGAATCCCAGATAATGAATAAATTGTTTGAAGTGGACAAGAGGTTTTGTGCGATAAAATGGGGTTTGTTTGAGTAGGAGAAGGTTAGGAGAACCCAGATAGTAGTTGGGTGAATTTTAATAGTTGATTGTGAAAAAAACTGAAGAGTCTATATGATAGATTGTGGTTGCAAGAATTCTTTATTGATGAAGGTTGATAATTCTGTGTGACAAGTTTAGTGTACATGATTGAAAGTGAATTTGGGAGGGTCCAGAGAATGAATGTATGAATTCAAAGTTACTGTTTTAAGTGAAGTTAAAGAGATAGTAAAGTGTATGTGTGGAATTGTGGCAGGAGTCTTTTCTGGCTTGAAATGTGGTTCTGATATGATAAATTGTGTAAGGTTGTTATACAGATTCTTGAGTTTTGTTTGGTTATATTATAACGATTGTTCGAAGGAAAAGAGAATTATCCGTTGAGATGTTGTTATCTAGAGTTAGACCTTCACACTCTGATTTGTCACTGTAGACGAAAGGCGTGAAAGGTAAGCAAAATATGTGTAAGCTTGTTTCTTGATCTATGTTTTTCTTTTGATCTCCTTCACCTGAGATTTATGGTAGATACAGTTCTTGCCTGGTTTGCAGGATACAGATGTTGTTCGGTGGGTAAGCTATGTGGTTAGTAAGAGTGTTGGTGTTCTATCTTGTACGATGCCCATTGCACCTCTTTGAAGCTAAAGTATGTTATGAGAAAGGATAACCAGAGACAGCGTTGTGTTATTTGTTTGTTCTATTGAGTTGTGATTCGTTACGAGTGTTTAGTATCGGCTGGTCTGAGGGTTGAGAGAGAATGGTTCCCATCATGCCAGAATGAGGTGAAACATTGCGTGAATTCAGATTTGAAGAGAGCATGATAATAGTACCCTAATCAGAGATAATTACCTTTCCAAAGAAAAAAGTGGATTCATTGGGTAGCCAAAAGAACAAGTTAAGAACTAAACACTTTGATAAATTAGTAAGTAAAGGAAGTTGTCGTATGACTCGCCCTAGAGGGGAAGTAGAATGTTTGTGTAGAATAACTAAAAGTGAATTCTGGTAGTGGTGAAATAATAATTATTGGTCACTACTTTAAGGCGACAAAGTGAATTTGAGTTACGGTGAAGGGATTAGAATAGCTTTTAGATAAGAGTGTGTAATGATAGTATGAAGGTTTCTGACTGTTGAGACTCATAATTGTAGTTCATTAGGAGAATAAGGTTTGAAATGGAGTGATACTTATGGGATTCGGTCAAAATTCCTTAGTATCATTTCGACTGCAAGTGGTGTTATGGTGAAAATTTTGGGAAATTTAATATTTGAAGATACAACTGATATGAGGCAAGTTTGGGAGTTGTCTAAGTGATCTGAAATTTTGAGAAATCGATGTGTTGCAATGTAGTGACAGAACTAGTGAATATATGTACTTTGAAGAGAACATAGATAAGTAAGAAATAAATAAAATTGGTGTTAACGAAGGATAAATGTAGTAATCGCAAGAAGAAATTAATGAAGTTAGAAATAGAAAAATAAAGGGTGTTTGTTTGGGAATTATTTCTGTTGTAAATGGGGAGAGATTTTACAGTGTTTGTAAACCCAGATATTGAAGGAAAACAATTTTCAGAGATTCGAATAGAATGAGACTTTGTATGGGTTCGGGTCATGAAAAGTGTTAAGCAGTGACCATAATGGTAAGAAAGAACTAGGTGTTGGTTGTTTTGGTGAAATAGCAAATTGTCGGAGTCGCAACATGTTTAAACCTAAGAGGAGTTCACAGCTCATGGAAGCAACTGGAGATAAAGGATAGTAATGTTAAGAAAAGAACATGAATTATTAAAGATGATTATTTGAATATTGATCATAGGAAGCGGGGGAGTTAGAATCAAGAGCTTAAAGTTTCAATGACTAGTAAATCAGAGTTTCGCAACGGAGGTATGGAGGGTTAGGCCTCTAAACCTTATGGTGATAATCTAATAAAGAAAGTAGGAATTGAAGTTGGAGTAATGTATAAGAGATTTGATAAGGATTTCTTAGTATTGTTTTAACTGTGAATGGATTATGATGGAAATAATAATGGAATTTAATAACTGGAGGCACAGATGGCGAAGGGCAAGTTAGAGAGTTGATCAGAATGAGTGAAATTTTTCGGAAAATGTCATGTTATAACAGGGAAATGGATTTAGTATGTGTAAGTACCTCAGGATGAAAGTACAAATGTGAAGGCAAATAAAATGAAAATAGAAAGATAATGATAAATCAAAAGATGAATATAGTGTCTATGAAGAGAAATTGATGAAATTGAGTTTGATAACATAAATAAAGTGAGTTTTGGAATTCCAAAGTAAGTAAAAAGAGACCACTAAGATGAAGGGAAATTGCGGAGTAATTCGAGAAGAGTTGAGAGAAAAGTAATAAATTCTTGAAGTTTCTGGATTGCTTGAAACTAAGTTTAAATGAAAATGGAAGATTTAAGTGTTAAAAGTAGTTTGAACCCGTGATGGAAACCACAAAAAGGGGTATTAAAGAAATATATATGTTCAAGTTAGAACGAAACTAGAAAGGTTCTGTATGTTTCTCATCGAAGGGAGATGATTGGTGTTGGAAATTTCGGGGACGAAATTTTTATTTAGAGGGGAAGAGTGTAACATCCCCATGTTTGAAAAAGGAGCTATTTGTAAC